>LOEQ01011560.1:14860-29965 GCA_001685075.1 Bramus lutescens
TCTCTCTCTCTCTCTCTCTCTCTCTCTCTCTCTCTCCCTCTCCCTCCCTCTCTCCCTCCCTCCCTCCCTCCCTCTGTCTCTCTCTCTCCCCCTCTATCTCTCTCTCCCTCTCCCCCCTTCCCACCTCTCTCTCCCTCTCTGCCTTTCTCTCTGTGTGTCTCTCTCTCTCTGTATGTTAGACCTGTCATCAAGGTGTAATGAAAGCCTGATATTTCTTGGTTTCTGTCTCAATGGTCACCTCATCTCCAACATTGCTGCATCAAAGTTCCCTGCTGCATTTACCTGACAATCTGTTTTTCTGATTAATCAATATACTCTTTCTGTAATTAGGTTCTCTAATATTATACATTTCTTTGTAATTCTTATATACTGTAATTACCTGATCCTTTCACTATTGTACAGCAATCTCTCATTTTTCAGTTTTTGACATAAAATCTATTTCATATGACACAAATATAGTCACCTGTGTTCTTTAGTTTACATTTACATGAAATATCTTTTTCATTTCTTCACTTTCAGTCTGTGTTTGTCCCTAAGGCCAGTGTCATTTAGAGACAGTATCTGGCTGTGTCTTGGGTTGTATTGTGTTTCTATGATGATTTTTATGGTTATTGGTGGTGTATGTACACATGTGTTTAATACATTCAACTATCCTGTGGCTGTAAAACAACCTTTCCCTTTTTCAATAGCCTTTCTTGTTCCTCTCTCCCTTTATGGTTCCTCCCAAAAGACTCAAAACAAAACAACAATGAAAGCCAGATATATTTAAAATCTAGTTATCAAGATGTTAGAAAATATATTTCATTCTCTAAGTCCTTGTTTAGAGTTTCTATGAGGCAGAAGTAAAATATCTTACAATAGCTGGGTGTGGAGACACACACTTTTAATCCCAGCACTCAGGAGACAGACACAGGCAGATCTCAAGAATTTGCAGCCAACCTGGCCTACACAGCAAGTTCCAGGGTGGCCAATGCTACATCACCATGAAGAGCCTTTCTCTCAACATAAACAAACAAGCAAGAATTAAAAACCTCAACAAACTTACAATAATTTTATATTAGGCTATTTTAAACTATTAACATTTTACCATTTTAAGTAAAAGAAAAATTCTACCAGCTATATTTTATACTTTAATCTCATAATTCACATATTTATATATTGCATATCCCTTTAAAACTGTTGTTAAATATAGTGCTTATATTAAAAAATTTATTATTTTATGTGTACAGTATGTTTCCTGCATGTGTATCCTCACAATGCATGCATACCTGGTACCCTTGGAGGCTAGAAGAGGGTGTCAGAGCCCATGGAACTGGAGTTACAGACAGTTGAGAGTTGCTGTGCTGGGATTTGAACCCAGAACCTCTCAACAAGTAGTCATTGCTATTAACCCTGAGCTTCCTCTCCAGCCCCCTTACAGTATGTTCGTCTCTCGATATTTGGGCCTGATATAGAAATGGTTTCCACAGCACTGCATTGCTGGAGCATTCCGAGTTTGCTTTCTGCTTCCATGTGTCCTCGCATGAGTAATTGTTACCCCTTCTCTTCCCCATGAAGAACTCCCCATTAGCATTTCTTCTGAAAGAGATCTGGTGGTCATGGAGTTCCTACACCTTTGTCTGCGGAAGCCTTTATTTCTTCCTTCCTGAAAGACAACTTTTCCAGGTAGAGTATTCCTGGTTGGGAGAGGTTTTTTGATCTCTATGGTTTCTACAGCTAGACGAACTGCTTTGTGTCTTATATGTTCCTTTTCTCTTGCAGATTTCAGGATGTTCTCTTTATTTTTAGATGTCAACAGATGATATGTCTAGCTGTTGTATTATTTGAAATGCATTTGATTGTAATCCTTCAGCTTTCTAGTACCAGAATATTTACATATCTTTACAGATTTAGGAAGTGCTCTGATATTATTCCTCCATGTAATCTTCCTGGCCTCTCATCTTCTATAATTTGAAACTTTGCTCTTTTGATTTCTTTATTTTTCTTCTATTTCTCTTCCTTTTTGTTCCTCTAACTGGGTGATTTAAGTGCTTGCCTTTTTAACTCATTGGTTCATCCTTCTACTTGATCGACTCTGTTGTTAAAGTTCACTGTGGAATTCTTCAGTTCAGTTGTCGTGGTCTTTAGTTCTAGAATTTCTGGTTTGTCCTCCCCCATGACTGCTGTCACTTTGCGAACTTCCCATGTTATCAAGGGATTGTTTCCCTAATTCTGCTTAGGTGTTTATCTATAATCCATTGTAACTACTTTAGCTTCTCTAAAATTGTTTTGAATATTTTGTCAGTTAGTTTATACACTTTTATTTCTTTCCTTGGAGTCACTTTACCGGTACTTTACTGTCTTTCTCCTGGGTGTCTTATTTCCTGATTGTTCATGATCTTTCTTGCTGGGTATTGGTGTTTATGCATCTAAAGAAATAGGGATTCATTTCAGACTCTAGAAGCTGAGAAAACATCTCAGCTTAGGGCATCTAGAGATGCCAGATGGTCTGGCATGATCTCCAGGTAGTTTTGTCTCAGTAATCCTCAAATAGCTTTACTTAATGTGTCTAGACCATAAACAGGAGGCTGGGTGATTCTAGTTCTACAGGCATATTGGATGGGGCTACTGATAAAACCATGGAAATGGGCCTAGAGTCTGAGTCTACAGTGTCCTATCTGCTCTCTAAGACCTCCCTGGAAGCTTGTTCTACAAGTGTAGTTTGGAGCCACAATCTCTAGAGTTAGCATTGTATTTAGGTACACCAGGGTGAGCTCAGATGGCAGGCTTGCCGAGGAAGACTTAAATATTAGGGTCATGAAAATTGGCCTGGTACTAGGAGATGCCCTGATGTAGGATCCAGCATGGGGCCTGAGTTTACAGGGGCCAGTCTGAAGAGGGAGTTATGGGCTGAGTTATGTTGGTCAAGTTTATAGGCCAGCCTAGAGCTTAAAGCCATGGAGACTTAACTGGAGCCTGGATAGACAGGGACTAGCCTGGAGGACAGTTGTGTGAGTGCTTTTCTGAAAACCGAATTGATAAGGGCTTCTCTGAGTTTTGTGTCTAGGTTGTGAGAGCCTCCCTAGAACCAACATTCACAAAAAGGAAGGAGTCAGCCATGGGTTCTTAGTGGATGCCTCCTCTATGAGTTGAGCTTCACCCACAGGAATCCATCTTCATCATACAACATCTCCTTGTTTCCATCTCAGAGCCTGGATCCATGGACACTAGTTCGGTACTGGTACTGAGGTCTATAGGAAAAGCTTGGAACCTGGGACTTTTGGAGCATGGGCTACAGGTACTCACCTGAAAGGTACTGCTGACCAGTATGGCACTCCTGGACCCACAGTCTATCTCTTTGGAGTCCATCTTGAAGGATGGGCTAGGTCTGCATGCTGTATGCCAACTGATGTCTAGGGATGTGAGTACAGTCTGTAATAGGCATAGTGACAGAACACTATGACCAAGGCCACTTATAAGAGAAAGGATTTGATTTGGGGGCTCATGGGTCTAGAGGGTTAGAGTCCATGGCCATCATGGTGGAGAATATGGCAACAGGCAGGCAAGCATGCCACTGGGGCAGTCACTGAGAACTTATATCATGAGATACAAATGAGGCAGAGAGAGAAGATGATACAGGAATAGCATAGACTTTTGAAACCTCAAAGGCCGCCGCCAGTGACATGCCTCCTCCATCAAGGACACACCTCCTAATCCTTCCTAAACAGTTCCACTAGCTGGGGACTAAGTTTTCATATGTGTGAGCCTATGAGAGCCATTCTCATTCAAACCGTCATAGGCATAGTAGTAAAGCCTGGGTTCATGGGGGGCTGCCTGGTAATGTGGGAAGGATCAGAGTCACTCAGGTCAACTTACCACTGTTGTCAGATTGGAGCACAGAGCTGTTGGGGTGTCCTTATGGTAAGCTATACCTAGAAATTCAATACATGTGTAGCACCTAAATTGTGGGGCCATGGGAGATGGAACTTATTAGGATATTTTCTGCCTCTGGATTTTACTGTGGCAAGTTGGTCTTTGGAGTCTGAGGCAAAGATTAGTGCTCACTTGCTTTTGTGCCCACAAGTATTGGCATCCCCTTCCACACAATGCTGCTTAGGATTAGGGAAAGGATGGTTCCTGCCCTCTTCAAGGTATGTTGTCTTAGTTTTGTTTTTCACTCAGGTGCTATGATCTCCCACCTTGTTTCTCCAGCTCTAATGAGAAGTTAGTTAGTGGGGATAGTTATCCATATTGGTGGCTTTGCAAGAGACAAACATGGAAGGTCCTGTTTCACCATTTTACTGATACCTAGTGTTCTAGTTCTATTCTGTTGCTTTGACAAACGCCATGACCAAAAACAACTAAGGAAAGGAAAGGATTTTTTCAACTTACTGGTAACTGCACTCAGGGAGGAACTGGAAGCAGCAACTATGGAGGAATGCTACTTACTGACTCACTCACTCAGCATCATGCTTAGCTAGCTTTCTAATATAGCTCAATACTACCTTCTCAGGGAATGGTGGTGCCTGCAGTGGGTTAGACCCTCCCATGTCAATCGTCAATCAAGACAGTCTCTCCTAGGCATGGCCACACGTTAATCTGATCTGGAGAATTCTTCAATTGAAACTTCTTTCTCAGGTAATGCTCGTCTACATCAAGTTGATAGTTTAAGCCAACTAGAATACCCGGGTGTCCATCCTAAATTGAAATTACTATTGAATTTCAATTTACTTGTGAAATGATACATAGGTATAGAGGTGTGTGTGTGTGTGTGTGTGTGTGTGTGTGTGTGTGTATAATTAAATGGAGTCATTAACCCTTTCTTACTCGGACTTCTCTCTCTCTACTGGATTAGAAATTAATCATTTTCATTATGACAATGTTTTCCAGTTTTAGATTTATTTTTATTATTTTTAATGATAGGACTATGTGTATGTTTATGTGTATATAAATGCACAGGTGGCTGAGTAGTCCGGAAGAGGATGTTGGGTCTCCCGGAGCTGGAGTTACAGGCAGTTGTATGTTACCCAATGTCAGTGCTGGTAATTAAACACAAGTCCTTTTCGCAAGAACAGTACATGTTATATTACTGAGTCATTTCTTCAGCCCTTGTCCAAATATTAAGTTCCTTTACAAAGGCTACCAATATTGTTTCCCTCTTTCTGAGAATTGAACTCTCTTCACCAATCCCCATCTTCTATATTATTAAACATCTTCAAATTAGTTCTATTATTTTTTTAACCATTGAGGCATATTAATTGAATGATATCATCTTCTGTAACTATAATAAATGTGTGGGGTTGGCTACTTCATTACTCTGTACTGCCTAGTGCTGGCTCTGGTGAGGGGCCCTGCAGTACACCAGAACACGTGGGATTATGTATACCATGAGCACAAAGGTGAAGGAGAAAGAATATTTATGTTAGGAAGCCATTCTGAGGAGAGGTTCTCTGATAACCTAAGTATCGCCTGCTGGCCTCTAGCTCTAAAGGGTACCATCATTTTTCAACATCACCACACTGAAGCCCAAGAATCTAAAATATGAACCCTTGAGGCCCAGGGCTTGAGTCTTGGTTTGTTTACTTAGAGGAATTGTTTTTTTGGAGCCAGCAAGATGCCTCATTGGGTAAGTTATTTTCCATTAAGCCATACAACCCAAGCCTGAAGCCTAGAACCCATGTGAGGGAAGAGAGTTGTCCTGTGACCTCCACACACATGAGCACCCTGGCATGAGTGTGTCCCTACACACAGATCAATGTGAAGGAAGAGGCGGAGGAGAAGGGAGAAGCAGGATGGAGAAGGAAGAAGGAAGAGGAAGGAGAGGGAGGAAGATGTAATTGTTAATTTTGGTTCTTTTTTACATTCTCTTATTCTTTGGAGTTTCTCTTCTTTGTTTTTTGTCTTAAACAACCTTTACTAAACACAGTAATTTTAGGTTTTTCTTTCAGACTCTTCTATCAGCTTCAGAGTTATAATGTTGCTCCTCTTGTTTGTGGATCTGCTGAAGTCTGTGTGTGCCTACATGCACTCCGATGTAGTCTAATTAATTTTCATTTAAAGCTCATTTTTATTCGTGATCTGTGGCAGTGGCATGTAGGAACTCTGTCTGATTTAGTTATAGAAACATTGCTATGACAAGAGTTCCAGTCATTCAGACTTCCTTCAAACAATGGATTCTCAGGGACATCCTCCCCTGAAGCCCTGGGCAAGCTCACCCATGTGGAGTTCTTTGGCCTTTCTTTTGTGGAAAGGACTGTCTTTCTGCTCATCCATGTCGACCAACTCCAGACCAATGTCTCAATGTATTCCCAGAAGTCTTGGTACCAAGGCTCACCCCCTCCCGCACTCTGAGAGCATCCTCAGTCTTGCTGATGACTCAAGCTTCTAGTTACTCCTCCATTTCTGGTTGAAAACCTGACCTTTCTGTTTTCCACTCAATTTTGTAGTTAATGTTTTCTCTGTGGTTTTTATGGCGTACCTAGATTTTTGTAGCTGGAAAGTTTGCTATTATCTATAATAAGCGGGGGGGGGTAGGGGATACTGGGATAAATGACTGGAATTGGGGGCATTTCAGGGATGAGGTGGAAACCTTGTGCAATGGAGACTCCATGGAATCTATGAGAGTAACCCTAGCAAAGACACCCAGCAATGGAGGACACAGAGCTTGAACTGCCCCATCTTTTGTAACCTGGCAAGGTCTCAAGCGGAGGGATTGGGACACCAACCCAGCCACAAACCCCTCATCCTGCAGTTGTCCTGCCTGCAGAGTGTTCTGGGTCCAGAGCCTAGCAGAATCCTCATCAAAGAGACCAGAGAGGTTTCATCCCGAAACTGATGGGAGCAGATGCAGAGACCATAGTCAAACATTAGACAGAGCTTGGGGAGTTCTCCCAAGGGTGGGGAGGAAGGACTGGAGGAACCAGAGGGATCAGGGACACCACAAGAATGCAGCCTACAGAATCAACTGAGCAGGACTCATGGGGACTTGCAGAGATTGGGGAGCCTCTAGGTGTCCTCTGCATATGTAATGACCAAGTAGCTTGGTGTTCTTGTGGGATTCCTGACAGAGGAAGCAGGGGCTGTCTCTGACTCTTTTGCCTTTTTCTTCCTGCTGGGTCCTTCATCAATGGTTGATTGGGATAGTATGGTTGATACAATAGTATGTGTCTGGTTGTATTGTGGTATGTTATGCCATGTTTGGTTGATGCCCCTGGGAGGCTTGTTCTTTTCTGAGCATGACAGAAGGGCAGTGGATCAGAGAGAGAGGAGAGGTGGAGGGGAGAGAGGGGAAATTGCAGTTGAGATGTAATATATGAGAGATTTTTTTAAAAAAAGGGGGGGTCAAAACCAACCAAATAAGCAAACTGGAAACCTTAGTTGCATTTGTTTGCATCTCCCCCTTTCCTTGTATCGATTAGTCAGATGGGTCTTAAAAATCTCTGCATCTCTGTGCAGACTTTCTGGGTTGTACAAAGAAGTAAATAAACAGCCGACATTTAGCAGGCATTATATATAGCTCAATATAAGTACAATGCATGTTCTGTGTGACACACAAAATTGTCTGAGTAAATTGTAACATGATCAAGCTGCTTTTCAGATGGAGACAAAGAAGCCTTGGGAAGATGAACTTTTTGAGGGTCACACACATACTTAACTATGACGGAGTCTATGATCCTAACTCCAGGACGATATTGCCTGGTGCCAGAGACCACGGGGTCTTGTTCATTATTATACCTGTTTTTTTTGTTGTTGTTGTTGTTGTGGTTGTTGTTTGGTTTTACTTTTGATTTTCTTCTCTGCCAGAACATCCTGGCTAGTACTGCCTCATGATTCCTACAAAGAAAGGAAGAAATTCCTGGCCCCAGAGACCACTGCTTTTGTGATTATGTTTTTTTTTTACATTGGCAAAATTGAAAAATTCAAGATAGGCTTTAAGATTTGTCCCACTCTGAGTAGCTTACTCCATGTAGTTGCTCACTTAAAAAACAAGGTCTGTTGGTTAGGGATGTAGTTCAGTTGATTGAGAGCCTAGCTACCTGGCATGCATGAAGCCTGTGATTCAAGGCCTAATACCTCGCCAGTTGTCTTAACACGTGTCTATCATCCACCATTAAGGAGCTGAAACAGGAGAACTGAAGTTCAAGGCCATTCTCAGCTAATACCACCTTTGAGGCAAGCCTGAAATAAGTGAGAACCTATCTCAAAAAGCAACCAACCAAACAACAAAATTTCTACTAGCTACTTACTACTATTAATCTTTTTTTGCCTTATGGATTCTATGTTTTTGAAGTCCTGGTCTAATGATAGGGACATCTCTGGGAGAGCCCTTCCTCACCTTTAACTCTGAATTATTATTATTACTACTACTACTACTACATTGTACTCATTGTGTGTGAGTGCTCATGTTTGGGTAGTCTCAGGCTAGAGTCTCACCGGTGGATTTCAGAGGTCAACTTGCAAGAGTTGCTTCTCTCTTTCCTCCATGTGAGTCCCTGGGCCCAGCTCTTCCTCCTCTTTAAGGAGAGGATGGGTGGTGCTGAGAAAGAGCAACAGCAACTGGTGAGGACATGAGCTTCAACTTCAGTCTTGTTCCACTGAAGCCGTGTCAGCTCCCGAAGTTCTAAGCAAGTCTGGAATTCTTTATGGTAGGATCGGAGATGGCAGTGGGGGGAAACCTCAAAAAGCTAGTGCCCTTCTCTAAGTATGTTTCCAGGCAATGTTGAGCCACAGTAGAGAAGGCAGCTGAGAAACTCGCAGACTCAATAGGTTTATGGGAAAAATAATTTGGAAATTTGTTTTTATGGATAAATTATGCTGACCATCAAATAAAACTAAATATTGTTTTCATTAATTACATTGTAACTTTTGTCACTCATATGGGATGTTTGGGGGAAATAAGTGAGGCAATGTATAGTTATCTGTCTTGTGAGATTCAGTCTTAAACTTACAGTTTGCATAGACTACAGGAAGAGAAAATTATCTTTCTATATGCATCAGACTGCATTGATGAGAATGGAGCTATTTAATGCTACAAAAATATTACTATTGCATGGAAAGCTAACACTACTTACTGCTTTCATAACTGTGGGCACTGTCCTATACTACCAATAGCAGTAGACACTGGCCACACTTCTTCCTTTCTTTAACCTATTTTTATGACATTATAATTAAGATTTAGTTTGGGGGCCAGGTGGGTTTGATGAAGGGTTGTAGAGGGGTGAATGCTATATGGGTGTATTAAAACGTTGTGTGAGAGTGTCCTGGTGAATCAGGACATACATATCACCTAACCCCAGAGAGGGAACACGTCACAACCTAAATTAAAGGTTCTATTCAAGTTCAACTTGATGAATCATGGGTTCTTTTAAATTATGAACTATTTTTGTAATGTAATGTGAGATGTGTGTGTGTGTGTATCACATAGTACCTTCATCAGGATTTATAATTGTTTTCTAATCAACATCCTTTATGTAGCAAAAGGCATGAATATTTATACTTGGTTGTGATAAATGCAGCTATAAATCATCTTGTCAGATTTTTCTACAAATGACATGTCTCTAAAACTCTGACATTACAGATTTCAGAACTTTTTAAGTTTTGGCAATAATTTAGGACAAAGGACTTTGACCAGCTCTTATGCCTTAGCTAGAGCCCCTGCTTTTGATACACACACATGCAGGTAACAACTGGACAGCACACGTTTAAGAGACTAGCCACGCCCCTGTAATGAATGGGGAATGTTGGCAAGTAGCCCCTCCATGTCTCCTTCACAGAGACAACTGTCCACAGAGCTCTTGCAAGGCTGAATTGTCTATTTCCTCTTTAGTCCTTGCTTGGACCATGGTGTTGAACAGGTATCATGTTCATCTTCCCAGGAGTTGCGTCAGCTTGCGTGCTGTGTTTGCTTGCTTCTCCGAGGTGATACAACTGGTGTGATGAAGTGGAGGCAGGGAGAGGTCATTTGACGGAAGTCATTGGTCAGGATTGCCATGCCAGGGTGCGTCCTCCAGGCCCATTCCAGCTATTGTCCTGGTTGGCTCCACTCTCTGTCTGTGATGGAGCTGAATATGCTTATCGACAGGATTCCATAAAGAAAGCAGGTTGGGTTTTTCAAGAACAGGGTTGTTCCTAGTCCCCCAAAGATAAACTGTATTCTACCACTAATTTTAGCCTGGGCCACAAGGACAATTGAAGCAAAGCAGGATTCCGGAGGACCAGCCTCATACTTAAACTATGTATTTATTCCAAGCGAATCCAATCAGTCAGTACCCAGATTAGGGGATGGTTTCCATCAGCCATGTACTTATCTTCACCATTGTTCCAGAAATTGTGCATGAGTTTGCAGTGCTGCAGGCCAGAGGTTTGTTCCCTGTCACAGCCCAACGCGATGTGAGCTGTGGACACAGGGTGACAGTAATGCGACACTGTGTTTTGGTAAGTTTAGGAGTAAATAGTCTCATGGTGTAGAACTGTCTCTGTATGGCAACATGTCAGTACTCAAGCAGTTTCTAATTTTATAGTATTTTGGATTTCGAATTGTAAGATAAGGGGTGCTCACCATAGAGAAAAAAATGATTAATTTCTCTTCTTTTCAGGAGTAATTCCCAAAGGATTTATGCATCTCCTTGCCACTGCCAGACATGATACAAGTTTTGAAATGGAAAACATTTTTGATTTCAGATCGGCCATTTTAGCCCCCAAATCACTCATCAACTTAATTGGATTTTCCTGACAAAGAATTGCCCCTAGGCTAAATGTTTGTATGCCAAAGCATATTTTCACTATGAAATTACTAACCTATGAGAAAACTAATAGTTTAATTAGACCCATGCTACTACTGGGAACTGCTGTAACACAGTGACCTTTGTAACCTTTGTCTGTCCCCTGTTTCTGTTTGTTACTTCATTGGTTTGATTTACATTTCTCAAGGTCATTCAGTCAGAGCCCACTCCGAGGAAGCTGTAGTCACAACATAGGTAGAGAATCTCTTGTTCACTCCAAAATGGTTTAAGCCACTGTCTTAGTTAGGGTTTCTATTGCAATGAAGAGACACCATAACCATGGCAACCCTCAGAAAGGAAATTTTGTTTTGTTTTGTTTATTTGTTCTTTTGAGACAGGGTTTCTCTGTAGCTTTAGAACCTGTCCTGGAAACATTTTTAATTGCAGTCGTGGCTTGCAGTTTCAGAGGTTTGGTCCATTATCATCATGATGGGGGGCATGGCAGCATGCAGGTAGACATGGTGCTGGAGGAACAGATGAGAGTTCTACCTCTTGCAGGCAACAGGAAGTTGACTGATACCCTAGGTAGTATCCTGAGCATAGGAAATCACAAAGTCTGCCCTCACAGTGACACACTTCCTCTAACAAGGTCAAACCTACTCCAACCAAGTCACACATCCCATGGTGCCACTTCTTTGGGGGCCATTTTCTTTCAAACCACAACAGCCACTATAAACAAATAACTCATAATAACCAATGGAGTTTCCTCAATCTATTTAGCACTGAAAGGTGATAAGTCTCTTCCTTGTTAGACACTAAGCCCCCTTTTTTTGTGTGCTTGAGGTGGGTGATGATGAATGAAGCAGTAACTCTGATATGAAAAGTAAGAGATTTTTTTCTTTTAAAAAAATTTAGATTTTAGTTTCTGTGTATGAATGTTTTATTTGCATGTATATCTGTGGACCACATGTGTGCCTGATGCCTGTAACTGTCAGAGGATTTTTGATCCCCTTTGAAATGAAGTACAGACAGTTGTGAGCCACTATGTGGGTTCTGGGAATCAAACTCAGTTGGAACGTAATTGGCCCCCATAATCTCATAGGGAGTGGCACTAATAGGAGACGTGGCTTTGGTGGAGTAGGTGTGGCCTTGTTAGAGGAAGTGAGTCACCGTATGGGTGGCCTTTGAGGCTTCCTATGTTCAGGATACTACCTAGTGTCTCAGTCAACTTTCTGCTGCCTGCAAGATGTAGGACTCTCAGCTACTCCAGCACCACGTCTGCTTATACGCTGCATGCTCCTGTCATGATGATAATGGACTGAACCTCTGAAACTGTAAGCCACTACCTCAATTAAATGTTTTCTTTGTAAGAGTTGCCATGGTCATGAAGTCTCTTTACAGTGATAAAAACCTAGGACACCTATCTTACCAAACCCTAAAACAAAGATTTCAGTTTGTGTAAAGAATAAAGAGCTACAGAAGAAGAAAAATGAACTTGGAAGCAACTCAACAAATCTAGAATATGAAATGATCTATTTGAAAACTGACCTAGTCTTGTTTATAACCCATAATAGCAAAATAAATGTGCAAACAGATGTTTTGGATCCAGATCCAAAAAAATTAAATATACCTAGACATTTGATAATAGTGGCAATCATAGGGGACATCTATGATTTTATAGCAGCTATTAGAAAGACAAAATTTCACAAATGAAATGCCAGAGAGTATGGGGAAACATTGATATGAGTTTAATTTAAATATAGCATATGAGAATTGTGGTGGTAAGTATGAAATATCATCCAACTTCATGTGTTTGAATGCTTGATTCCCAGGAATGGCCCTGCTTTGGAAGGTTGCATGCTGTGGAGATAGACATAGGTGGAGTTTTTAGTGGGATTGCTGACTAGTTCCCAAATAATCACACAAAGCCTTATTATTAATTATAAATGCTCAGCTGATAGCTTAGACTTATTACTAACTAGCTCTTACAACTTAAATTAACCCATATTTCTTGTCTACACTCTACCACACACTGGTACCTTTTTTCAACACAGCAGGTTCAACTCCTGCTTTCTTTCATCTGACTCAAGATTCCCATGAGTCCACCATTCTTCTCAGCATCCTCTCAGTTTGGCTTTCCTGCTTAATCTCTTTCTGTCTAGCTATTGGCCAGTCAACACTTTTATTAAACCAATCAGAAGGTGCCTTGGCAAAGACACATCTTCAAAGTGTACAAAAAGATTTTTCCGTAACAGGTGGAGTCTGGCTACAGGAAATGGGTCAATGGGGGGCAAATCATGACATTTTTTGACTAAGTCATCTTTCCTGTCTGCTCTGCTTTTTAACTGCAAGCGCAGTGTGACAAGTTACCTCACATTCCTGCTGCTGTACCTTCTCTGCCAGGATGGACTAGCTGCAAATCCTCAGACTTGAAACCAAACTAAACCTTCTGTCAAATAGCTTCTTGTCATGTATTTAGTCACAGCAGCACAGAAAATAATGAATGTGAATTTGTTACCAAAAGAGAAGTCATCCCTGTGATAAGCCTGACCACATGCTTCATAGGCCTTTGCGACTGCCTTGAAGAAGTATGGACATACTTGGAACTGTGGACTAAGAAAGCCCTAGAATGCTCTAAGTATACTATGTATTCTGGCTGTGGTTCGGAAGACCAGAAAGCTGGAAAACACAGAGGTTAGGTAAATGAGGTTTCAGAGGGGATAAGGACCTTTAACAAGTACTTGCTCGTTGGGACCACCAGCCCACAAATAATAACATGGAGACTTCTTATTAATTATGAAAGCTTGACCTTTATCTTAGGCTTGTCCCCACCTAGGTCTTATAACTCCAATCAACCTGTTTCTATTAATCTATATCCTTCCACGTGACTTTTACCTTTCCACAGTACAGAACATCCAACTTGCTCCAAGTCTCATTGGCATCTCTCCTCTTCTCTTCTTCCCGGAGTTCTCTCCCCAAAAATCCTGCCTATTCTTTCCTGTCTAGCTATTGGCCATTCAGCTCTTTATTAAACCAATCACAGTAATACCTCTTCACACAATGTAAACAAATAGTCCACAACATTTCCCCCTTTTGTTTAAATCAAAGGGAAAGGGTTTAATTCTAACCCAATAAAGCTATATACAATAAGAACTATTATCAGGTAAGAATTATGTTCGCAATGTCTAGTCCATTTGCATTTGACAAATTCAGAGAAAATACTCTATTATCTATCCTAGTTTGGTAAATCCAAAGTTTTATACCTAATCCTTTTTTATCATAACTTGTATCACCAACCCAAACTATCTTTTTAGAATATAAAACATTTTCTTATATAAACAATTTAAGCTTTTATGTCTCTCAACTTTATACATTTTACACCTCTTTTATGAGTTTTTTTTTCTAAATTTGGTAATAAGGAAAATTGTAACTGTAACTGTCTAGTCTTTAACCCTATCAGAGACCCAAGAAGGATATAATATTATCTGAGTAAACAAGAAGTATAGAGCAAAAAATTTCCCAAACTATGGAAATGATAAAGACAGTTTGCCTGGACAGTCACCAAAAGTTCCTCTGTAACACTGGGGCAACCATCTTTGGCCTACAGGCTAGAATGTAAATCCTTCTCAAGTACATAGGAATCTTTGTTTTAGGGATATAACTTGAACAGGTACACTAGAAAGAAGGCTCAAGGTGGGATGGAAGCCATACAATGAATGCCTTGTAGAATGTTCCATAGCTGCCATTTAGGTCTAGTTAGTGATAGCGCTATTTAAGTCTTTTATATCTTTACTGAACTATATCATTTAGCCTGCTATAATTTGGACAAGTGTACCCCAAAGGCTCAGTGTTAATGGTTTAGTCTTCAGCTGTATTATTATTGGGAGTAAGCAGGACCTAGCTGTTGACTTTCCATCACATGTAAGTGGGGAGCCCTCAAAGGGCATATTCGGATCCCAGCTCCTCATCTTTCTCTTTGCTTTCTTGTTACCAAGAACTGAGTAGTCAACTCCACCCAGATTCCAACATCATTTGTTGCTTTACCACAGGCCCAAAGCAGTAGGTGCAACGTGCATGCTGTGAGTGGCAGCCACCGAAACTGTGAACTGAAGTAAACAGATAAGAAAACTGACTTTCTTCTGTAGACTGATTTAATTCAGGTGCTCATTAGTCACAGAATGCTAATGTAATAGGCATTATAAAGAGTTGCTATTAGTCCCACTGAGCCTGCAACCAGCAAGGGCGCCCTTTAGTCTGCAAGGTCCCTGGCTAGCAAGTGGCCCAGATCCTGTACCAGAAGATCCATCCTTCCGGAGGGGTGAGTGAGGGCTCGACCAGTGGCTAGCCTGATGCCCCGGAAAGGGGAGCTCAGGCACCCCCCATCCCCCTAAACTTTCTGGCCATC
>LOEQ01011561.1:0-23604 GCA_001685075.1 Bramus lutescens
TGTGGGGATACATGCAGACAGAATGCTGTATACATAATAAATAAATATTTTTTTAAAAATGGGCTCATTTGTTTGTGGGAGGTATCGTACAAGCATGAGTACCTTGTGTGTGTGTGCGTGCAGATGCCTGTGCAAGTGAGTGTGTGGTCACAGGTCAACTCTGAAAGTTGCTTCTCAGGAGCCATGCAACTTATTTTGAAGGATGGTAACCAGGATAAGCTGGCTGGCCAGTGAATTCAGAGGATCCCTGTTTCCACCTCCCCAGGGATGGGATTGAAAGTGTGAATCATCAAGCCCAACTTTTTACATGGGTTTTAAGGATTAAACACAGGTCCTCATGTTTATGTGACATGAGTTACCTCCTATCCCAGGATAGTAATTTTTCATAATAGCTGCTACATTGGTAATCTCTTCTAAGACTGCTAATTGAAAATCATTTTATCTCTTTGGTTTTTTTTTATTGTTGTTTGTTTGCTTTTTGAGACAGGGTTTCTCTGTGTAGCTTTGGAGCCTGACACTCACTCTGTAGACCAGGCTGGTCTCAGACTCACAGAGATCCCCATCTCTGTCTCCCAAGTGCTGGGGTTAAAGGCATGTGTCAGCACCCCCTAGCTCTCTGTTGGCTTCTTGCCTACTTCTGGGTTTCAGATAGATGTGGCTGTGGCGATTACTGAAAGTCTGAATATTTATACCCCTTTCTCTTTAGGAGACCAGCTCTTGGGTAGTGAACAAGATGGGGAAGGTGCTATCCCTGCTTTGGGGCCCCGGGTGGGTGGGAACACACCCAGGATGAACACCTACTGATTCAGACCCCACTCTTTGCCCGACTGGGTGCTGGAGCTCTGTGCCTCAGGCAGTGTCTTAAATCCACCTTTAGGGGACAGATGGTTCTTTGTTTCAGGAAATAACTTTAATGGGCCTTTTGCTGATGTGAAGGGAAAGCAAATATTATATTCTGCAACAGAAAGTTCTAGTCAGCGAGGCACTAAATTGCTCCGCATAACGAGGTAAGCGCTGTCTCCCTGGGGTGGAACTGCATCTTTGTTGATTATGTTTTCTTCAGGAAATTCTCCTAAATATGGATTTAATCTGAGCTGTTCCTGGAGATGGCTGTTTGTTCGCAGAAGATGCGGGCTGAATACACTCGAGTATGTCAGTGGATGGTGTGCAAAGCTACGTGCGTGAATGTGCAGTAGTGAAGTGAGCATGCAGCGAGTGTGATGGTGTATGTGGGAGGGAATGGGCACATGTACACATATCTGCATGCATGACAGTGTGAGTGCATGTGCATCTTTGCTGATCTTGGCAGGGCTCTGGGGTAGCCTAAGGAGTGGGACTGAGCTTGCCATCCGGAGGGAACAGAGCAGAATGCGCAGAGCTGGTTCCCAGAACCCCAACATGACTCAGGTGAGCCTCAAGATGAAGGAGCGTACGGCCACCAGGGTAATGGCATGGGCGGGGGAGCACTCCAGGATTCACAGTACATTTGGCAGTTGCTGGTGCAGCAGAGGGTCCCCTCAGCTCTACCAGCTGCAGGCAGAGCCTTGTCTGTGGCATGGGCTGATGTGACCCTGGCCATGCCTCTGAATATACAGAACCTGAGTGGACATGGGCGGGGCCTGGCGGGGCCGAAGGCGGATCCCTGAGCACAAGGAAACGGGCGATTTCCCCTGCAGAAAAGCTCCCGCTTGCATCATCCAGCTCACACTTGCTGCCCATTCCTGAGTGCTCCTGAGGGCTGGGAAAGGGGGTTCCGGGTTGGGCACACTCCTCACCCTAGTGCAGAAGGTAAAGTGCAAGTGTGGTCCATGAGGGGGTATGGAAAGGGCCCCCACCTACATGCAACAGAGTTGATAGTGAGCTTTTCCCAAGATGTCCTCCCAAACTGGGGGAAGGGTGCAAGCAATTACCTGGAAAAGGGTTGCTGGGAAACCCTTACCTGGAAAGCCAGGTCTCCATTTCCCACCATTTCACGAGAAGAAGCTGGATTGGAGTTGGGGTGTTTGCATGGGTTCACATCTAGTTTTTGGAACAGGCAGATGGACCATTCTCTTGAATCAAACTATAGCATCTTCAAGGAACTATGGCAGCTTTGAAGGTCAGCTTGGACAGTTGAACAGAGTTGCAGGGAAGGAGGGAGGCAACCAGTGGGGCTGGGTTAGGAACCACTTGGTGGGTGGTTGCAGTTCCCAGAGAGGACCACAAGGCGGCACACCAAATCCAACATGGCTGAAGAGAGATTGCCATGAATTCCAGGAGTTCTGTGGGAACTTCCACACCCACGCCATTTCTACTATGGGCATTGGAGGGCAGCAGGGATGGCGGCCTCAGGACTTCAGTGGTCCTCATGGTACTCATGGAGCCCAGCAATTCCATTGTTTGGATGTGCCTCATCAAAGAGACTACTAAGGCTTGCCACAGAGGGCACAGCCAGGACCCAAGACTCCTGGTGAGACTTACCTCACTGTCACCACCCTGTGGGAACTCATGCAGCATCAAGCCTAAAATAAAAGAAGGTAGTATCTCTCCTACAGGACTCTGCCTGCCTACGTAACTAATAAAACTCTAGAATGGACTAGGAGCATAGGGTCTTGGGGCCACAGTGTGGGAGGGTCCAAGGACCCCCTAGAGCTTCCTCTCAGGGAAGCCCTCACTTTCTGATAAAGCCTTTGCTTGCACAGACCCCATGGAACAGCCAACCTGTTCTGGGTTGGGTATCCTGCCTCAGGCTTCCCTGTCAACCGTGTTCTACCGCCAGCCCAGAGGCTTCCTGCTCTTCTTCCAACCTGTCCCTGATAACCTGTCCCCAAGGGCAGAGGGCAGAAGTCCTGAGCTATCCTGGTCAAGTATTGGTTCACTCTAGAGACAGGCTTTGGCCTTGCAGAATGTGGGTCCAGATGAGGTCACCTGCTGCCATAATCGTGAGAGAACTGTCTCATCTCGGAGAGGCAGAGCAGGCCTCAGAGCCTACCAGCAGGCAGTGTGCTCACTGTGAACCTTGGTGTCTTCCCACAGTGTTCTGTTGGGCTGAGGAGGGGGGGAGGCTTGCAGGGCCTTGATGACTCCTGTTTCAGCTGCTGCACTGAGCCGAGAAATGGAGTCTCCCTCTGTCCCCTTGTGATTCCACATTCTCTGCAGTGTCCTTAAGGGCATGTTTTATTTA
This sequence comes from Bramus lutescens, assembly GCA_001685075.1. Lineage (NCBI taxonomy): Eukaryota > Metazoa > Chordata > Mammalia > Rodentia > Cricetidae > Bramus > Bramus lutescens. The sequence goes on from LOEQ01011561.1 coordinate 3,164, forward strand.
TTGGAAGAGGTGGCTGCCTCGGGAATAATGGTGACAATTTGGCAGAAAGGGCAGATTTGCCAGCTGCAGGCTTGGCTCGCTCAGGGTCTCCTAGGACTTCAAACCCGTGGCATGTGACAACCACTCCCTGTATGTCTGTTGTGTCTCAAAGCTAGTGGGGGACACCTGGCATGAGCAGATAACAGAAGCACACTACTCAAGGACAGGGAGGGGAGGGACCCAACCCAGTTGAAGGCAGATGACCCCACCAGGACCCTGGCAGGTAGCCTCACTCAAACGCATACAGGTAAATATATCTAGGACCTCAGTAGGTGACTCCATTCAGGACCCAGGTAGACAACCCTATCCTGACATTAGCAGGTGACCCTATCTAGATACAGGAAGGATGTAGGCAAATGACCTCATTCAGGACCCAGGGGTCCACAAGTCACTCAATCTGGGTTCTCACCTGGGGAAGTGCAGGAATCCCCACCAAGAGGACCGAAGCCAGGAAATGCTCCTATGACCGGGAGCTGCAGGGGTGGACTACTGCCCACTGCTCAGCATCACACTCTCCAGCTTCCCACCGTCCAGTTTCCCACCGTCCAGCTCCCACCATCCAGTACCCACCATCCAGCTCCCACCGTCCAACTTCCCACTTCTGGTTGCCTCCCTACTTGGCTTCAATCCATCCAGTCACAGTGATGGCCCCACCTCTGCAAAAAGACTGCATATCCTCTCTGGATCCTCTGATACCAACACTCAGCTATGTCCAGGCTACCTGGTTTTAGACTTCAGGAGCTTTGGACAAATGGTGCACCCCCTAGGGGGCATCCTGCTTTTTTTCTTTGCACACATGGTTAAAACAGGTGGGGACAAGGAGAGAGATGTCGGGAGGCCCGAGTTCACGGCATGTCAGTTCATGGACCTCCTGACATATCTCCTCTTGTTCCCACCTGTCTTAGCCTCTCTTGGCAGTAGGAGGCAGGCCCAGAGTACCCACGCACTTGGCCTGAGGGGGGGCAAAAAAAGTGCCAGGATCCAGAAAACAGAATGATGTACCTGGAGAGGTTCCCTGGATGCTTAGGAAAGATCCCTAACCTCACAGAGGCTGCTCCAACATTCCACAGCTATCTCCTCCCACAGCACACCGACAAGGGAAAGAGTCAGGACCTCTGACAAGACACCAACTCCAGAATATCTTCCAGGTGAGTGGGAAGTCACCAATTAGGTGAACCTCTCAAGGGTTCCTTGGAGGCCCAGTCCCTACAGGCAAACACCTGTAGGTGCCCACCTGGATCCTTGGAGGCCACTCTGTCTGCACCCAGTTCTTAGATCTTCAGGGCTGCAGGTTCAGCTGCCTCAGGCTTACACCAGGCTCAGAGGAATCGCTGGGGTGATGCAAAAGGAACCGGGCTATGCTGGAGTGTGATTCCATCTCTCACCCACCCCTGCAGCCTTTCTAGACCCTATTAGGAGCAGCTGGCAAGGAGAGGGGTTCATGCAAGACCCAGATCTGGTGTGGAAAAAAAAATACAAGAGTGGAGAGAGCTGAAATCAGTAGCCAAGCACTAACCAGAATGAGGTTCAGTGGCCATGGGTTAGATGAGCTGTGGGTCACTTGTATGACTGTAGTTGGTACTCCATCAAGGGTTCCTCAAGGAGTACACACAAACACACAGAGAGGGGTTGAGTTGACAGCCAACAAGGTTGAACAACAGCCCCAGGATGTCCTGGTCAGGAAATATTGAAAGATGTTGGAGGCCTTGCACCAGAGACATGGGGTTAGAGACTTGGGGTCATTTCTTGGGCTGTGGTGGGACTGTCCTCAGAGAGCTGTCTGTTGTTACCATGAAGGAGACAGTGATCTCCACATATCTCTGCTCCCTTCTTCATGAGAGTTCAGAGGCCTGTGCATCACTGTGGTTCTAAAAGGGTCCCACTACTGAGCCTGCATTACTCCCTGACCCCACGGAAGCGGCATGGAGACTCAGTTGTGGACAGGTACTATGGATGGCTTCCTGGGCCATGGGTCTGCTTGCAGCTCCGTAAGAGTCAGGTGACTCTCTCTGAGCCCTGAACTGGGGAAGTTTTGAGCCGACTTTAAAAAGACCTGGTTGGCTGGTACGAACCCACAATGGAGCTGGGTTCTCTTGGGCTCTCAGCTGGACTCCAGCTTTAAAGACAAGGCAAGCGGTGTTTTCCTCCTCAGTCAGCATCTGGCTCCGCAGACCTGCCCACCCATCCCTCCAGCAAGGGTGCCCCCGCAGGCATGGTTGGTGGGCACGCTTCTGCTCATTCCTCCTAAGCTACATGCAGGGAGCATATGCCACGGCTATCCTGTGGCAGGCTTGGTTTTCCCAGCCCACGCTCACTTTGTCCTCAGAACACCTGTGACATCGTCACTCTGTTTTATCTAGTGTGGAGAGGACTGTCTTTTGGGGGTCCACATTCAGCCTTCCTGCTCTCCTCTAGTCTGCAGAACTTTGCCTGGGTTGTCCATGAGCCTGGCATAGGCAGGATAGATCCAGGGGCACATTGGTCTAGACCAACAGTTCTCAACCTGTGGGTCATGACCCCTTTGGGAGCCAAATGATACTTTCACAGGGGTTGCTAAGGCCATTGGAAAGCACAGATATTTACATTATGATTTGCAACAGTAGCAAAATTACAAGTATGATGTAGTGATGAAAATAGTTTTATGGTTGGGGGTCACCAGGAGAAGCTGCATTAAAGGGTCACAGCACTAGGAAGGTTGAGATGCACTGATCTGGATGGACCCCTCTGGGCCATACTTCCTAGATTCTGGGACACATTCATTTCTTCCTGTTTTCCAATCTCTGGTTGGTTCCTAAACTTTCTTGTGTGGAGAGTTCATGTAATAATGGGATTTTTTTCCACCTAAACATTCCTTAGGAGTATGTCTGTAACTATGAGTATCTTAGCATCTTGGGAATGCACTTCAGAGATGGAAAGAACCCTGCTTGGACCTGGCTCGGCTGTTTATGACTGTGATTCACCTGGCTGAGCCTTCCCCAACTCATTGTTAATGCATGTGGTAAACAGCTTACGTCACATAGAAACCCCAGGGGTACCTTGGGTCATGACCTCTTAGGTCCCAATCCAAGGGGTCATACACCTTAGGAGCTCAGCTGCACATTCACCTGAGACCTGGACCATATCGGGATCCAACAGCTTCTTAGAGCCAACAAGAGGAGCCCATTAGAGTTTGTGTGTGCTCAGGACTTTCTACAGACAAGACCAGTACCTGCTGTGATGATTGGGGACCTGGGCACGAGAACATGGCTGTGTGTGTGTGTCCTTCCCCTGGAAATAACACAGTACAGAAAATAGGACTCTGGGCCCTGAAGGTGACCATGGATGCTGGTACTCTTGAATAGCTGGGTTGCCTCTCCTGAAACAGGGCAGCCTGTTTCTGTAGCATCTAGAAAAATAAGAGAAAATCAGCTTGGAATCTACCTCTTGGCAGTCCAGACCGCCAGCTTTGATTGAAAACACATCCTCGGATTCACAGAGAATACCACTGATGAAGCCTGGGATGGCCCCAGGGCAAGACAGAGCAGCTCCCTGCTGCATTCCCAAATTCTCCTGTTAAGGCCATTATTAAATTCATCTGAAGGTCAAATAAAATCCACAAATCAAAAACAGCATTAGCAAGTAAAAACAGGGCTGTGAGATTCAATCAGGACATGTTTGCCTGGGAATTGGCATCTGCTGGGCCTCACCTGACTGAGGGAGGAGCTGCTGGCCCAGCTTGGAAACTGGTAAAGGGGACCCATGAATTTGCAGCAGGGGCTGCAACAGCGGCAAGGGTCAGCTTCTTCCTTATGACTCCGAGGCTTCAAACCAGCGAGTACGAGGTTTGCCAGAACTCCCTGAAGCCATGTTTTATGGCCCTTGACAGGCAGGGTACCTTCTGTTTTGGTGAGCAGATGACCAATGGGGTCACTCCTCACTGGGTCCCTCTTCAAAAATTCCAGTGCTGTAGGATCATGTGACAGTAAGGGACAGGAGCACCAGAGGGTCCCAGGCCTCCCCAGTGCAGATCCCTGTTTCATGAGGGAATAATTTGAGGCAGATTCAAGAGCTCTTGAATGACACCCAGTCCCTCTCGGCTATGGTTTTATGTTCATCTTACTTCCAAGATAAATGTTTCCATTCTGTAAGACTTTCTCCACTTTCCATGGCCACACATATGTGCCTGTATGTACACACACACACACACACACACACACACACCATCGTAGGGCATCATCCAGATTCAGTCACTAGCTCCAGCGCCAGCTTGGTGATACAATCCCTTATGAAAAGATGCTTTGCTCTGCAGGCACCACCCTAGTCCAACAATGCAGTGAGAGTTGGACATGGATTCAGAGGTGCTTCTCTGCCCTCCAGAACTTCCAGGGTTCTGGACACTGAACATTTGTGAAAAGTTGGCATAGTTGTACCTTGCTTGGCCCTCAAACCTGGACCAGTGCACTGGTCTGCTAGAAGCTTCCCAGCCCTCATTCCTACAGACAGAACTCAGGTGAGGCAACTCAGCTGGCAGATTGCGCGGGTTGACTTCCGGTGAACTTGAGGAGGGAACGCATAGGCTGGAACAGGTGAAGACAGGACAGGATGACCCTCCCAACCTACTGAATCCACAAAAGCCCTGGATTCCTTGTGTGACTGAGCCACCTGCTCCTCTGGCTGTGGCTGGTTGTGCACAGGGGTCCCCTATCCCTTTTACAAACAGTTCTAGTATCGGGCTCCCCCAAGACTCAGAGAAACAGCTGTGAGCGAAGCCTTCCAAGCCACTGCCTCAGGGCAGATTCGCTTCCAGGAAGAGAGGCAGATGGCGATGCAGCAAAAGAGGAAAACGGTCACGTTGGATGATAAAGAGAGCTACAGAGATTCTCACGGGAGGAGTGGAGGCTGGGAATTATGGTAGGAGCTGTGCGTTTGACCAGTCCTCAGGGACAAGGCAGAGGAAGATGGAAGAGTGAGATGAGGGTCTGGGGAGACCCTGCAATGAAGCTCTCAGAATGGCTGCCCTAGAATAGCTAAACTGTGTGAAGCCCCACCCCACAGGCAGACAGACACTCAGCTTAAGTGCTCCGCTTAAGTGTGACAGCTCTTCCCAGAGTTCTCAGCGTGCAAGGCTCATTTGCCAAAGGAGCGCGTTTGCCCATAGCTTATTTGAACTTTTTCCTGTTTATTGTGCTGTGGCATGCGTGATTCTTTCTGCCTGTGCAGTATAAACACATCTGTCATTTTGTAATTATGATCCCAATAGTTCCGTGTTAGGCAGGCCTCCCAGAGAGATCAGACTCAGCCTGCAGTCACCTCTGGCTAGTCTCGATCCCCTTGTCAAGGGACCTTTGCTGTCCTCTGGTGGGTACCAGAGTTGGGTATGAATGACAACATGCAAGCTAAGACAATCAGTTGCCCAACAGCACCCACCATGATTTGTGCCAGCCAAAGAATCCAGCCACATGAAGGGCAACCCCAACTCCACAGTAACAGTTGGAAGAGCACGGACATCCCACAGCAATGAGACAGTTTGGTCGCATGATGTATAGTACTAATATTCATGTCAAAGGTTCAAACTACGAGAGGATGTTCTTGGCTTACTAGTACATAGCACAGTAGTACAATCTGGGACACATACATCCATGGACACATACACACGATGCAGGTCCAGCACCTGCAGAGGACATCACCATTTTGCTGGTGTCCTGGTTTCATTTCTGTTGCTGCATAGAATACTCTGACTGAAAACCACTTAGGGGATAAACAGTTTGTTTGTGCTCATAATTCCAGGTTACAGTCTGTCTTCGCAGGGGAGTCAAAGCCGCAGGTATGTCAGACTGGTCACTTCACATCCATAGTCAGGAGCAGAAGGGAATGAATGCACGCTTACCGCTCAGCTCACATCCTTCGCCTTTAGACCATCCAAGACCCAAACCCAGGGAATGGTGCCACCCACAGTGGACTGAGTTTTTCCACATTTAAGGTCAAGACAAGCCCCCACAGACAGGCCCACAGGTCAACCTGATCTAGACAATCCCTTAGGGAGACTCTCTTACCAGGCGATTCTAGTTCATACCAAATTGACAAACTGACCACCAGGCCTGCCATTTATTTGCTCAGAATGTTTTCTGACTACCACATTTCAATTCCTCTGGGCTGATAGATATGGGACCTTGACCACTTAACCTCAATGACCACTGGACATGTCTCTGACACCCCTGTCACCTGTTATTCCTGGCAACCAGTGTTCTGTGAAGTTTCTGTCATGTGTACCATCATTTTCCTCAGGGGGTGGGATATGCTGGAGGTTGTGGCTAAAGCTTTTCAACTAAGTACAACTTCTCAAAAAGGAAAAGGGGGAATGAGTGTTCAGTAATTAGCAGAGGTTAAGTTAATTAGTAGTGTATTTACTCTAAGCCCAGGTATGTGAGCTCCTTAACTTTTACCACACCAGGGGCTTTCTTTGAAAACATAATGAAACTATCAGCAAAAGTGTGATTTATTTCAGTTCGTGAAAATAGTAAGCTGTCAACTTTTAAGAGAAAAACAACAATTTGGGTCATATTTCATTTTCTTCAAAGATCACTGATAAAACACTATTTCAAGAGGAACACGCTATCTAATGAATCCCACGGAAGCGGCTAGGAAACCAGCAGAATTACTATCAGAGCAAGAGGCAGAGCACAAGATCAACACAGAAAAACCAATTCCATTTCTACACACGAGTGAAGAACAAACTGAAAAAAAAATGAATTACCCCAATGTCCCCATTTACAATACAACCAAAAGGAATACACACTTAGGACTCCGTCAAAAAAGCACAAAACTTGAATTTAACTAAGTATAAAACTTACATTCAGAATAATGCAAAGAGCGCTGTTGAAAGAAACCCAAGAAAACTTCTGTGAATGGAAGGACATCCCAAGGTCATGGGCCAGAAAACTCACTGGAAGTGTGGCTGTTTGGCTCAATGGGGATCCCCAGTGGTAGTTCCACTGGCCCTGGTGTTTCCAGGGAGACGGTTGACTGCTATGACGAAGGTTCAGAGTTTGTTGATTTAGAGCTAGGAGACAACCGTGCATCGTTCTGGAGAGGCATAATGGCAAAGCAACTCTGAAGCTCGTTGCTTCAGAAGGACTGCAACCTCCATGCTCCTGCGCCTCTTCCCTTGCACCTGCCCTGTGGATTATGTACTCTCCTCGTCAGCCCCACGACGGCTGAGTCTGCCTGGCCCTAACTCTCTAATGCAAGCAGGAGACTGATCAGTTGGTTTGGTGGAAGTCAGACACCAGCGGGACTCTCTATGTGAGACCCAGGTCCAGGGAAGGCCTCGTCACAAGCTCAGCTGGCTCTTTGGTAGATGATGGTGCTCGGATCCTAAAGTTCATTATGTGGGGCTTCAAGAGGATGGCGTGCTCTTTGACAAAGACAGACACATCAGCAGGAATCATGCTTTCTGGGTTAGAGTGGGATCAAGCTGAGAGCTCAGAAGTTGACGGTTCCCACAAAGGGTGCAGTGGTAGTTCAATAAAGAATGAGTCCATTTTTAAACAATGTATGGAGACACCTGGACAGTCACATTCAAAAGAAAGGAATGGACCCCTGATTCATGAGACATAAAAACTGAACTTAAACCAAATCTTGAGATGTCAATACTAAAACTCCCAGAAATAAAAGTAAACACAAATTTACATGACTTTGGACTAGACTGTAGCTTTCTACTGCACCTATATCACAAATAATAAAGATAGGTGGACATAAACTAGAAACACTTGTGGAGACATAAAGATTGAATGCAGGGCCCAGTGCAAGCTGGGTAAGTGCTGCACCACTGAGCCACACCCTCAGCCTTCTTTTTGCTTTGTGACAGGATCTCATGAAACTGCTCAGACTGATCTTGACCTCCATCCATAGCCCAACCTGGTCTTGAACTTGTAGTTCCTCCTGTCTCAGCTTCCCGAGCAGCTGAGAAGACAAGCGGTGTCATCCAGTCTGCCTAGAAAACGTCTGGCCTTCTTCAAAGGACGTCATCCAGAAAATAAAAAACAACTCACAGAATCGGAGAAAATACTCAAAACTCACATCTCAGTAAAGGGTTTGGATTTAGAATATATAATTAGACTACACTGCTTAATAACAAAAAGACAGCCACCAGGAACTGGGCAAGGGGTCTAATATATGTTTCTTCACAGAAGATAAATATCCAGGCGACAAAATGGTGGTTAGCCAAGTGAGCCATTGAAGCAACTCAAGTCAAACCACAACAGGGCACTATTCCTATCCAGAAGGATGGCTGTAAGGAAAACAAAAGAGTGGGTGTTGGCATGGCTGTAGGGATGCTGAAACCCCTGAACATGCCTGTTAGATCTCCAAAGCGGTGCAGGATGACTGGCCAGCAGCCCCAACCTTCTCAGACAGTCTGTGACATGACAGCTCTACTCCAAGGTGCACAAGGGAAGAATAAGGACATGTCCCACTGGAGAGAAGGTTCAGGGGTCAGGAGCACTTGTGTTGCTCTTTCAGAGGGTGTAGGTTTGGTTCCAACTTCCCATGTGATAGCCCGCAGATGCCTGTAACTCAAATTGCAGGGGACTGATGTTCTGTTCTGGCCTCTGTGGACACCAGGCATTCCCATTATGCATGTACATACATGCAGGCATTCACATATGCACACAAAACATACAATAAATAGATATATCTTTCTAAGAGGACAGGTGAACACGAACCCGAACACAGAGGTTCATAGCGATGCCACTCACGGCAGCAAAAATCAAAAAAACACCCAAATGCCCATCTGCTCGTGCATGGTTAAAGAAAATGCGATGTATATAGAGAAAGAAGGGAAGGATGATTGCATTCTTGCATCAGTCAGTATTCCATCGCTATGATAGGGTACTTGAGGCAACTGACCTGCAAAGAAACAAGGTTTCACTCGGACCAAGGTTCTGGAGGTTCCTGTGCAGAGCTAAGTGGCCCTGTCGTTTAGGCCTCTGATGAGAGTGGCACAAATGTCAAAGGTCAACAGCCCTTCATACAGTCTGTTTAAAGGCCTAAGGACCGTGACAATGGCCCCCAAAGGCTCCACCACACCTGCCAGTATCCTGGGGAGTAAATCTTCAGCACAGGGTGCTTGTGAGTCCCTTACCCAAGTCACACGGATGCTGCAACATGGGTGAACCTTGAAAACAGTGCATTGTTGGTTGTGTTTTACTCTTTGCTCTTTTGCTCTTTTACGTTTTTGGCTCTTTGGGGGTCCTGCCACACAGCTCCCGAATAAATACACATGGAAACATTATTACTTGTGAATACCCGGCCTTAGCTTAGCTTATTTCTAGCCAGCTTCCCTTAACTTAAATTATTTTGTCTATCCTTTGCCTCTGGGCTCTTACTTTTCTCTATTTCTTTTCTTTCCTTCTTATTCCATGTCTGGCTGTGTGACTGGGTGGCTGGCCCCTGGAGTCCTCCTCTCCTCCTCTTGCTCCTCAATCTCCTTTTTTCCCAAGATTTCTCTTTCTATTTATTCTCTCTGCCAGCCAGCTCCGCCTATTTTTCCTTTCTCCTGCCTGGCTATTGGTCATTCAGCTCTTTATTAGACCAATTGGGTGTTTTAGACAGGCAAAGCAACATAGCTTAGAGTTAAACAAACGCAACATGAAAGAATGCAACACGTCTTTGCATCATTAAACAAATGTTCCACAGCATAAATGGATATAACACATCTTTAACTAATATGGCAGGTCTAGTCACAGATGACCACATACTTTGGAGACAGCTAGTGACTGCTGCTGTCGGCAGTGGGTCAGGGAAGTGAGTACGAACTTGAGTCACTACTCATGGACACGGAGCTTCTTTTCAGGGTTCGGAAACACCCTAATGTTGGTTATGGTGATGGTGCAGCTGAGATCCCATGCTGAGAGAGAACAGGCTGGAGTCAGATGGGGCTGAGGAGATAATCTAATCCCAGGGAGAGTGGGGGCCAGTGACATGACTCATCAGGAGAAGGCACAAGCCACCAAATCTGGCAACCTGGGTCCAATCCCTGGGGCCCACATGGTGAAAGGAAAGAAGTGACTCCCAAAAGTTGTCCTCTGACCCCCATGAGTGCACCATGCCACGCGCTGCTCCCCACTCAATAAACAAGTAAATCTATCAGAGTGAGAGAAACAGAGAAAGAGAGACAGAGACAGACACACAGAAAGACAGAGACAGAGAGACAGAAACAGAGAGAGACAGAGACAGAAAGACACACAGAGACAAAGAAACAGAAACAGAGAGAGACAGAAACAGAAAGACACACACACACACAGAGACAGAAACACAGAGAGACAGAGACAGAAAGACACACACACAGAGACAGAGAGACAGAAACACAGAGACAGAGACAGAAAGACACACAGAGAGACAGAAAGAGAGAGACAGGCATAGAGACAGAGACAGTCAGACTCACATGCATGCATGCACATGCACATACACACACCTGCAAACACACACACACACACACACACACACGAGAACAGCTTTTGCCCTCTATGGTGACAACTGAGACCAAGATCCAGCTGCCTCCCTCCAGGATGTATCTGTTAAACTCCCCTGCAGTCAAATCTGCATCTGCTAAAATCTTCCTTTTGTGATTTTCTACATATTGTAAGACTGTCACAGGCAAGATGGAAAGAAAAGAGCTGGACTTTTCTCTGCTTTGTCCAAATTGTAAATAAACCCATATCCTTTTACCCACTTCTGTTTTCTAATTTCTGTTGGATTTCAGACCTAATGGCCTGGGAACTGCTGACCAGCTTTGCAAATCCACTAAAATAGCAAATCATACACTTTAAATGGGGAAAGTGAGCCACGATGAGTTACATCTCAATAAAGGCACTCTAGAAAGGAGCAATATGATGAACTGATTCTATTAGCAAGAGCTTACCCACCAATAAGAAACACCTCTAAGGCTCCACTGGGGTCTCAAAAAAATCCCTAAACTGCAAACAGTGTGACTTTTCTCACAGAGTTCTCAACTGTGAGCCAGACTCTGAGAAGGTGGACTGGCCGTTGGCCTCCTGCCAGGGTCAAACCTACATAAAAGGGAGAAGAAACTAATAACTATTGTCCCGAGAAATGGACAGAGCTGATCACCTACAGCAGTGGTTCTCAATCTGTGGGTCATGACCTCTTTGTGGGTTGAATGACCCCTTCACAGGGGCTGCCTAAAACTATCAAAAAAAATCCCACTGATATTTACACTTTGATTCATAACAGTAGTAAAATTGCAGTTATGAAGTAGTAATGAAAATAATTTTATGGTTAGGGGTCACCACAACCTGAGGAACTGTTTTAAAGGGTCGCAGCATCAGGAAGGTTGAGAACAACCGATCTGCAGTGTTCAAAACACCCCCCTTCTAACAGTCCCTAAACATCCCCGCCTGGGTCCTCAGCCATCCCTGATCCCAGGTCAGAACCAGGCCAGGCAGCACAGTACCCTTGGATTCCATTCTGCCTGCTGGGACCTGCTGTGGGTCCCAGAGTCTCGAGACAAGTCCAAAGGCAAGTGAGACCACGTCTTGAGGACTGGGGGCAGCTGCACCTTCCCCTCTGACTCCACAGCTCCCCATGTGCAGCCTGGATCAGAAGGTGGAGCACAGGCAGCCCTGGTCACCAGAAATGTTGTGCCCCTCTCTCAGGTCATCTGAGATGAAGTGAGGGACCACCTAATCAGAAAGGATAGCAATGAACTCACTGGCCTGAGTGTCTCGGCCTCTGGCCCTGACTTCTCCTGGTGCAAGCATACACCAGCCCTTGAGATTCACTTCCATAAGACATGCGGAGTTGAACCTGGCACCTCAAAGATGGGGAGACAGCAGGAACAGGCGAGCTGACAGATGGGTACAGGTGGCATGAGAAAAGATGGGTGTATAGAATGAAGAAAGACAACAGCAGGCAATGGGCAGATGGGCACATCATTGGTGGGCATTGAGTGGAACCCCTGGCTGGCCCAGGGAGCAGTGACAGCAAACTGCACACAGGCTGGGAGTGGTCAATAGGTGACCCTGAGTTCCAGTTTGAAGTTCTACTCAGCAGAAGGGATAGCTAGAAAGGTGAACTTGACACTGTCAGGGTGCTAGCAGCAGGCAGTGACGCCAGCAAGCTTAAGGCAGTCCCAAGATGGACACTGACGCTAAGAGCCAGTCCCACTGCCGATCTCCTGTATCCGTGTTGACAGAGTCCACTGACGACCCTCGACGCGGTTACAAAGGCCAGCGGCTTTGCCTGGGGAAAGACGAGCAGACACATAGGTGAAGGTGAGAGATGAATCATCCAGAGGAGGACGGTCTGTCATTTTTCTCACAGCTATGAAAAATGCCTGACCAAAACCACTTGAGGAAGGAGTGGGCGATTTGGACTTACAGTCTGAGGGAACCGTCCACGGAGACGGGAGGGAGGCAGCCGATCACGTTGTGTCTGTAGTCAGAAAAGAGATGAAAGCTGGTGATCCTTCCCCTTTTCCCCCTTTTTATTCAGTCCAGGACCCAGCACACGGGATGGTACTACCCACGCTCAGTGTAGCTCTTCCCGTATCAGTTAAAACTCCCTGGAAATGTCCCCACAGAGGTGTGTCTTCTGAGTGATTCTAAAACCAATCCAGCTGACAGCGGAGATTAATGATTATTGTGATCAGGTGTGGTGATTCGAAGACCCTGGAATGTTTTAGTCTCATCAGCTCAGTAGTCCAGACTAAGAAAAGCTAGCACCCTGGAGCCAGCCACGGTCTCTGCTCAGCTTGACACTGTCTCCCGTGGCTGTCAACGGGATGAATTGTCCTAATTAACAAAAAAGAAAAGGCTTGAACACCCGCTGTGGAGTCAGGTTTCACATGTGATGTGTTAACTGAAGTGTGTGCCCTTAGCCCTAAGTAGCATCCTCAAGACCATGGTTCTCAACCTTCCTAATCCTGCAACCCTTCAATACATGTTGTGGTGACCCCCAACAAGAAAATTACTTCATTGCTAATTCACAACTGTAATTTTGCTACTGTTATGAATCATAATGTAAATATATAATATACAGGATATCTGATATGTGTCCCCTAAAAGTATTCTTGACCCACAGTTGTCCTGTGCTCGCTGGAGACCAGAGCCTTCCCAGTGTGGCCTTCACACTGGGAATGAGGAGCTGAGAAACAGGACTGCTTTTCTTCCCCATCTCATTGAACCCTGAGGAAGGGGCAACCCCACTCTCCCAAGATGACTGATGGTCTCTCCTAGGCTGTGTGGGTCAGTGACTCTTGCCTCAAATCTTAGGCCCAGCATGTTGGACAGCAAGGGAGATAGGACGAGCAAAGGCTTCTAAGTCCTTTCTTGTCTGAAACTCTAATTCTGTCCCACCAAACCTGTGTAACTGTACCTTCCCCTTGGTGTGGAGAGGAGCCCAGCTTCAGGGAGAGAGAAGAGACACAGCTTTGCAGTGGGGGCACAAAGGCAGCTTGGAGTACAGAAGAAGGCAGGAGGGCCGGCTCTAGAGCATCACATGACCCGTGGGGCCCAGTGTCCTGTAATCACCCACAATCTGATATGCAACCCAGATCTGAGTGACCATTCAGTCCCGACTCAGTATGGTGACTATCAGCCTTCCATTAGAGTTGACTGGGGTGGTGGAAGTGGTCCTATGTCCTTCCCAGGGGCAGAGGCATCCTCCACTCATGGTAAAGGGAGGTGATGGGGGGGGAGCATTGAGTATACTCAGGCATTCCCAGCAGATCTACCTGGGTCCTGGTTTGCTAGGAGACTCACAGGCATGACAGTTCCCACACAGTACCTGTCAGGGCAGGACATGACTATGGTATATGGAGACCAGCTGCTCTGGATCCTGGCCCCCAGCAGCCAGGCAGGGACTAGACCTGGGCCCCACTGGGGATGAGAATGCCCTTTATCACTCTCCAGCATTTAGCCTGCCTGGACCTCCTTCCTCTAGCTCCTTCCTCAGCTGTTTCCAGCACCTGGGCTAGCCTCCAGCTCCATCCTCTGCCTCAGGGGTCCTAATCCATCTCTAGTTTTTGCCCACAACCTGGGCCCTATAGCTTGCACCACGGGGACACCATGACTTCTTCAGTTTCAATTCCCATCTACACCCCCTGCTCGCAACTCCCAGCTGCACCCCAAATCCTCAACCCCCAGCTACAGGCTGAACCTTGACCCCAGAATCTCAAGTTCTGTAAGAGCCAGGTGGTGCAGGGTGGTCAGGCATGGGTGGAGCCTTCCCTGAAAGCCCTCCAGCCCATAGATGGAGCGGGAATGTGGACAAGTCTGCTGTGGGCTCGAGGCTGGCTGTGCAGAGGTGAGTGGTTCTTCTCACCAGCCTCTGCGATTGCCTTAGCGCTATGGGGACAAGAAGGAGAGAGCAAGGGGGAATCCAGACATCTTAGGAACTGGAGAGGCGGGGTGGCGTAAAGGCCATTGGTTTCTTTGCAGGTGGAGGTAAGTTGGCCTTCAGAGTCCTCAAGATATTTCACTAAGAGAATTGGGTTGGATTGCTGCAGCCCTTGTAAGCGAGGAGTGGTGTGTGACCCCCGAATCCAGGGCTGTCTTCAGAAATGGGAACTGGAGAGCAGAAGGCTATGTGGGAAATGGAGGCACTGAGCAGCCAGGTATTGCTGGAACACACTGGCCCTGGTGAGATGTATCTTAGCTTCCTGCCCACAGTGTACAATGGGCACATGAACCTCTCCAGGTCTCCTGGATCTCGTCTCCGGAGATGTGCTCCCAGGGGGGGAAATGGGAGAAACAACAGAATGTGCCCATATCCCCCACCAAGCTTGGCTGCTATATGAGCTGGTGGTGGCATGTTGGGTAGGCAGATGGATTACAGCAGAGCTCAATTTACGGAGTGAGGTCAGTGGCCCCAGCTGTCACCCCACGCCTTCAGAACTGGAGACGCCATGAAGATGTTCTGGCCACAGAGTCCTATCTTGTCTCCCAGTACCAGGGCTGGGCCCTCACACCAGCAGACTGGTGACAGATTTAGTGTCTGCCCTGACACACTCTCACCCTCCTCTCCATTCTCCCCTCACCATGGTCTGTAGCCTGTCCATCATGGGAGCAGCTCCTGTTCCTTGCCAACTGACTGTTGTGCATGGCGGTGACCCAGGACCAAGAAGCCATTCCCGGCATCCACCACGGAGCTCTCTGGCTGGGCAGAGGTAAGAGAGATGAGAGGCTCATATTTGATGAGCTGGAGTGGGAAGTGAAAAGTGAGTCCAAGAAGCAAGAAGACAGCCTCACAAGGTTCTGTGTGGGCCATAGAGGAAAGGCAAGAGAACTGAGAGCCAAAGGCTGTGTTGCCCAACACTTGGCATCCGTGATAGGGTGGGTATCTTATGACGCTGCTCCAAAGGGCCAGCTGTTTCTTGCAGGAAGTGGACGGCAGCTAGAGTTCTCAGGAAAACAACCTGACGATGTTCAAATTGCAAATGAGAGGGGCAAACAGACAGGTGCATGGGCTCAGTCACTGCGGCTGAGCAAAGGAAACCAAGAGGGGGTTAGAACAACCTGGGCCAAGGACACTGAGCCAAGGGCAGGAGAGGACAGGGCCACCATGAGGATAGGGGACAAGCTTTAGGGGAATACACTGCATTGGAGATAAATCAATGGATGGATGTGAGTTGCACTCATGAGAAGCTCTGGTAGAGAGCAAGGCTGGGTGGTGCTAACAAGGCTGGGTGACAGCTGGGAGATGTGGAGACTGTCCCCTAAGCCCTGACCCCTGAGCTGTTTCTCCATGGCCTTTCAGCAACCATGGCTCCCTTTCCTTAGGTTAGTCCCAAGGTAAGTCCTTTTTATTTTGATCAGTAGCAAAGAGGGGCTTGCTCTTTAGCCCCATTCACACTCTGACCCCACATGAGGGCCCTGCTCTCTGATAGAAGGCCCCCTCTACAGCCAGAATCACCCAAAGCCCCAACCCTCCCCTGAGCTTGGGACCTTCCTGTTGGTGTTATCCTGGTTATTATCTCCTGGTCACACAGAGTACTTCCGTGTCTGTCTCCTTGACATGAATGAGTCTGGGAAGTACATCCACGGGCCACGTGTACGATTTTGCTAGTTCTTACCCTGCAAACCATCAGAGAATAAATTCAATCCAGGCTTCAGTAAAAACCCACTTAAACGACAGCAGTCTCCAGCCATATGGGGGCGTAGCAGGCTGGAAGTCTTGGTGACACCCTCAGATTTCCCACTCTCGATGCCTGAAAACATCCCCCACGCTGCTGATAGACTCCACGTGTGGGGTGAGACTTGAAAAAGCCTTAGGGTGCTACCTGCTCCAACCCCTCTCCATTCCTGTCGCCCCAAGTAGCAAACAGATTCTCAGAGACAGGGAATGCCCTGCAGATTCAAGGATGTAGAGACAAGCAGTCATCTCTAAAGGCAAAAGGGAGGGGGCAGCACTCACAGAGGCTGTTTGGAAAGAGACATCCTTTTCAATGAGACTCGTAACAGGACTGTTCAAGGATTAATAACAAGGCGACACCTATCCCAGCTCAGGCAGGCCATGGCTGGGTGGACGCCCTTGCAAAAGTATTTTCTGAGCAAGGTTGTGCTGGCCGGTGCAAGGCTGTGGTCTGGCAGGGTGTCTGGGCCATTCTTAGATCAAGCACAAATGTGACATCACCTCCTGGAAGCACTTTTGGCTTTGTTTATTATTTGCTTTTTATATACTCTAACATAGGTAACCTCATTGAGTCTATCAGTGCTTTTAAGCCCAGGTTCTGAGAGGATCTCATCTTGGTCAGCATGTGGACACAGAGGAGAATAACTAACAGCAGAAGGGTGAAGGAGCCTGGAACTGGTACAATTCACACCGGAGCAAGCTGTCATTTGTTTCTGCCTGTGTTTATCTGTGTTCAGCCTTGGGTTCAGGGCGGGGGATTCTCTGAGATGGAGAGACTAACCAGCATCTGTCTGGAGGGAGCCAGGATCCTGTGGGAGAGCAAGAAGTCAAGGTGCAGAACTGGGAAGAAATTGATCAGGACACGGGGCCAGTGAGTCAGCACTTACCTGACCTGGGTTCTCAGGACTGCTCTGCGGCAGCTTGAAGATGATAGCCATGGGCCTGAAGGCAATCTGAGGAAAGGAGCCTGCTCAGAGGCCATCACGGTCAGGAGGCTGTTCCAGCCCAGGACAGTGAGATCCTTAGCCTACTCTCTTTTCACCCACTCTTGTCTGGACCTCTTTTGTTTCCCTTCTGCCCCTAGGACCTCCACATTGGGGGCCACGTGTTCTGTGGGTAAACTAGCTTGTAGTCTAGCATTCTCTCCTTGCCTCCTCCTTGGTCTGGATAATGGCTGACTTTTCCTCCCAACTGCCTTTGCCATGCTGGTTGCGTTTTCCTGGCCAACTGCTCCCTCACATGGCTCCCTGATCACAGAAGCCTCAGCCCTCGTCCCCAGCAGACCAGTTGTGAAGTGATTTCAGCCTGGGATAGCTGTGCATGCTTTCTGTCTGTCTCCATCTTTGGGCCTTGCTACGCATTGGTGGCAGGGACCAATAGCAGACCCAGATTCTAGTCTTGGATCTGCCTCTGAGACTAGGCAATTCCTGTAGTCACCCTGACCCCAACTCCCTCTCCTGTAAAGAGGAAAACCTCCTGTGTTGACTGATGCCACCTTGAGGGCTGTGAGAGCCAGACTGCACAGAGCACTGGGGGGACATTGAAGTGCTGGTGCCCATGCTAGGGTCCACTTGAGAAAGTGAGCAACAGGTTATTTGTGGTGGAGCACTCCACAGTGGAATATATGATATTTCTCTTTTAAAATTCCTAAAAGATAATCGATTGTTTACCGTAAAAAGCAACAAAATGTATTAGGGGGCTAAGTATAAATAGAAACGAATGTAATCACTGTGGGAATGAGAAACATAAATGACCTAAGCAAAAAATGGGGGAAACCATGCATCACTAGGCCATCTACAAGGCATACAAAGACACAGAGAGGTCAGATAGAAGGTTCTAGAAAGATAGACTTCATAAACTCTAATCATAAGACAGCTGGGTGTCAGAGGAAGGAGACTCCAGAGCAGGGAGTTACCCCACATGCAGAAGGACATCACACAATGATAGGAGGGTTAGTTCAAGAAGAGGGTGCAACAGACATAAACACACAAAGCAAGACCTGAGAGAAGCTGAGGGTGGTGACTGGTGTCTGTCATCCCAGCTCTTGGGATGCGGAGGCAGGAGGATTTCTCTGAGTCTGAGGCCAGTCTGCGAAACTTGTCTCAGCAAACAGAGCAAAACAGAACAAAAACGAACCCAGCAGAACTGAAGGTTCAAGCAAGCAAACACCCAAGCGCAGGTGGGATTTCACAGCAGATGGAAGGATCCAGGAGGATGCCTGAAGCCAGAGCACATCTGCTCAGCAGCCTGACCTCAGAGCTCACCAAACCCCACCAGGGAGCAGCAGATTCACCCTCTGTGGGGAAACGATCTCCAAAACCCTGGGAACTGATGCAGGACAGACTGCCGCCTCAGGCCACAGAATTCAACAAATAACGCTGGGAGATTTACTTCCAATCTAGCCATTCTGTCTTTAAAAATAAGTCCCTACTTGATGACTGCTATGGAATAATCCTTCTGGACACTATGAAGATGTGTTGTTCTCATTGTTAATAAAAAGCTAATTGGCTGATGGCTGGGCAGAATTTTCAGGGCAGAGAGAATGCTGGGAAGAAGAAAGGCGGAGTTGGAGGAGACACCATGAGATGCAGAGCAAGCAGGATGGGAAGTACAAACACATGGCAAATAAGCCCCAGGACAGCACATAGATTAATAGAAATGGGCTCATTTAGTTATAAGAGGGAGCTAAAAACAAGCCCAAGCTGTCGGCTGAGCATTTGTAACAAATCTTAAGTCTCTTTGTGGTTATTTGTGAGTTGGTGATCCCAACAAAAGGAGTCCTAAAGAGCATGAGTCATGACAAGAATGGCCAGTTTGGGAATCAGGAACATGACAGAAAATTCTTAAAGCCACTAGCTCACAGACATTGCGTCCCACAATATGGAAGGGTCAAAATCTAACATACATTAAGGGTTCCCTAAAATACTAAGTTCCCTAAAATACTAATAAACCACAGATATTAAAATACTAATAAACCATAAGTACCAAACAGAAATTATCAAACACTTGTGTTGAAAGATTTGCTAAGCCAACTTATGGAAGAAAAATCTTCACCAACACACAAACTTGGAAATATAATACACACCATTGATGATTAGAGAGACAAAAATGAAATTAGAAAAAAATCCTCTTTGTAGTCATAACAGCAATGAGTGTAAAAGTTCCTTCATCTCATGTTCCTCCACACATGTTGAAAGGAGCTTTATATGCTGCTGGTGAGCATATGACCTGACCAGTTTGGAAAGTAAATTGCTAACAGCCAGTGAATTTGAAGCAAGTACCCAGCACTATGGCAGTGCATGCCTGGCATCTGAGAGAAGCTTAGAACATTACTTATACTGGAACATTTTTTTCCCTAAAATCATTGCATTTTGTTTGTTCTTGGGATGAGAGCAAGCATCATATTCAGAATATGACATAGTCTTAGAAGAGGACAGGAGTGGGTACAAGCACACCTTTAGCCACAGGCTCAATGTTGCAATACTTCAGCTGTTTATTTGGTTCACCACTACATACTACGGGTTTCATATTGTTATTGTTGAATTTGGAATGTTCCCCACAGGCTCATGTTTTGAAGACTTAGTCCCCAGCTTCTGGCACTGTTTTGAAGGCCATGGAGCTGGTGCCTAGCTGCCAGAGTAGGTCACTAGAGGTGGCCTTTGAAAGATTAGACTTGTGCCTGGTTCCAGGCTTCCTGGTCCCCTGCCATAGAACCCTCTGATACTGAGAGCCAAAATAAATCATTCTTTCCTTAAGCTGATGCTATTTGGTATTTCGCCACAACAGAGAGCAATACACACTTGTCTAAAATATTATATAACTCTTACTTCAAATGCCTTTGAAATTTTGTTCAGAGAAGTACATAAATGATAAGACTATTGTTAATGTGAAAATCACTATTTTTAACTTCTGTCATTTGATGTGTGATCTTTTTTGAGGTAGCATGTCACAAGCTTCCCTTAAGTGTGTTTTATGTTAGCAATGTTAGACACTCGAGAATTTTTTTAAAAAATGGAGGAATTTGATCTTTGGGGTGAAGCAGTGTTTTCGATGTGTGATCCATGCCTCTGGAGTCCCAAAGACCTTCAAGCTCAAATGTGAGGTCAAGTCCATTTTCATGACGCTAAGAAGCCATTCTCATTTCTCTCTCTGTTGACATTTTCAATAAAGGAGCCAACCTCTGGGTTAGCATCTTTCTGTGATAGTAACCATTGTAGGCCTCACTGCCTGGAGCACTCCTAAGGGGAAACACGAGGAAATGGTCCACCTGA
>LOEQ01011562.1:597-13461 GCA_001685075.1 Bramus lutescens
ATCTATCTATCTATCTATCTATCTATCTATCTATATCTATCTATTTATCATCTACCATCTATCTTTCACCTGTCTATCTGACTACACACATGCACAAATACAGAGAAAAATTGAATTGATATAGAACCAACTTACAGGAAAACACCTTTTCCACAACATGTGTTTATTGAAGTCATTTATTCCTTCTTCAGCTCCAGCACATTATAAACACACATTCCAAACAATGTGTGGCATACGCTCAACTACTAACTTATGCATACCAAACAAAAGCTTGCTATATAAACAGATTCTGGAAAATTTTATTAGTTTACCCTAATAGAACAAGTTCTCATTTTACTAATTATGTAACTGTAGCATTGTTTTGTGGGTTATAGAAACCTAGTTTAAAAAATACAGAATCTACAGAAGAATTTAAGCCACATTGGAAATATACCTTAATTGTAGGTAATCCTTGCTTGCTGAACAGAAGCTACCCTGGACTGAAGAAAAGCCTGCAGGATGCCCATGACCACACTAAATTGCAGCAGTGTTACAAGGGGATTCTGAGGTTCTCAGAACCTCAGCCTAGCCACCTGTTGGCCATATTTACCATATGAGGAATTGTATGTTCTTTCTCTTTTAATTGAAGATAGATTCTTTTCTCATATAATATATCTTGATTACAATTTCTCCTCCCTTTATTCCTCCCCACCTCTCATGCCATCCAGATTCACATCCCTTTCATCTGTCATTAGAAAAGAACACTCTTCTAAGGTATAATAAGCAAACATGACAAAATAAAATATAATAGGATAAAATAAAAGTTAACACAATGGAGTTGAACAAGAAAAACAAGAAAAGAGCTCAAGAGAAGGCACAAGAATCAGAGACCCACTAGTTCTCACCTGCAGGAATCCCATATAAAATATTAAACTGGAAACACACACACACACACACACACACACACAGGACCTGATGTAGACCTGTGCAGGCCCTGTGCATGCTGCCTCAGTCTCTATGAGTTCATATGACCTTTGATCATGTTGATTTAAAGGTCTTTGTTTTCTTGGTGTTCTCCATCACCTCCAGCTCTTATATTCTTTCTGCCTCTTCTGTAGAGTTTTCTGAGCCCTGAAGGGAGGGATTTGATGAAGACATCCCTTTTAGGGCTGAGTGTTCCAGGGTCTCTGATTCTCTGCAAATTGGCTGTGGGTCCCTGTATTTGTTCCCATCTGCTGCTGAAGGAAGCTTCTCTGATGACGGCTCGCCAAGGCATGGATCTATAAGTATAGCAGAATGTCATTAGGAGTCATTTTGTGACTAGGCTATTTGTTTCTTTTATTTTTTTTTCAGATTAGTCTTTGGTTTGGGTTTTATCTTAGGTCCTTGAATTATATAGTTTCTGGTTCTGGGTCACCAAGAAGTGTCAGATGTGGGTTCTGTGGTGTTTGAATGTAATTGACCCACATAAGTTCATAGGGAATTGCACTATTGAGAAGTGTGGTTTTGTTTGAGTATGTGTGGTTTTGTTGGAGGAAGTGTGTCACTGTGGAGGCAGACTTTGAGTTCTCATATATGCTCAAACAACACCTAGGGTCTCAGACCACTTCCTGTTGTCTGTGGATCAAACATGTACAATTCTCAACTCCTTCTCCAGCACCATATCTGCCTGCACACTACCATGTTCCACTACCATGATAATGGACCAAACCTCTGAAACTGTAATTTACCCAATTAAATGTTTTCCCTTGTAAAAGTTGCCATGGTCATGGTGTCTCTTCACAGCAATAGAAACCCTAACTGAGACAGGTTCCATCTCATGGAAGGGGCTATAAGTCAAATCAGATATTGACTGGTTACTCCTATAAGCTTTGTGCTATCATTGTCCAAGTGTGCCTGGCAGGCAGGACAATATTGTAGACCAAAGAGTTGTAGTTGGGTTGCTGCTTATGTTTCTCTTTTGGTGCCATGCAGAATGTTCCTGCACCTGAGAGAACATAAGGATGAAGGCTTTTTCTAGGCATCAACTAAACTTCTGTATGTTCAATGAGTTGTGTAGGTTTTATCTTCAGCAGTAGGGCTTTGATGTCAGTTTGTGGAGAGCATCCCATTTGTCTAGGCAATAGACTGGGCTATTGAGTGTCCCCGTGGGACACCTTTAGCCAGCAACTCAATTAGATAGAGCCCTATCCCAGTACTGGAAGCTTCCTTTCCTGACAAGAGATGGACAGTTTGAACTCTGCTCCCTCATTATTTGGCAGTTTCATTTTTATCCCCTTCATGTATGTGTATATTTTAGGAAGCTTCTATTGTATTAGGTTTTCATACTACTTCTCAAATGCCCCTAAATTTTAGCTGTGTCTCCCTGTATTCCCACCCTCAACCAACTCTTCCCTCCATTTCACATGATACTCTCATCCTAGCCCCTCTCCATCCATAGCTATTCTATCTCCCTTTCCTAATGAGATCTATCTGCTCCATATAGTCCCTTACCCTATTTGTATCCTCTGTGGTTCTATTGGTTATAGCTTGGTTATCACTGGCTTCATAGTTAATATCCCCCATTTAAGCAAGTAAATACCTTATAATCTTTCTGGTTCTGAGTTACCTCACTTTGGATGCTTTTTCCAGTTTCATCCATTTGCCTGCGAATTTCACAATGCCACCTTTTAAATGGCCTAGTAATACTCCATTGTGTGAAAGTCTGTTTTATGTGTCAAGGTATGTCTTCATCCATTCATAAAACATCCAAACAAAACTGTTGTTTTCAGTTTCTGGTTTTTATGACTAGAGCAATAGTGAACATGGTTGAGCAGGTGCCTCTGTGGTAGGACGCAGCATCCTTCGAGTATGTGCTCAGGAGTGTTATAGCTGATCTTGAAGTATATTGATTCCCGTTGTCATAAGGCACTGACACACTGATTTCCACAGTGGCTGCATGAGTTTGTACTCACAGCAGCAATAGACGAGAGCTTCCCTTACGTCACAGAGCATATGTATTTTTTATCGTAACTGTGTGTGCATTATGTAGTCATATTTCGCTAGGAATGCATGAGATCAAATAGAGGATGAGAATATCTAATCTATGGTAAGGAAATGAAATAAAGATTTATAATTTAATGATATTCTAAAGTCCTCAAACTCTGAAGGTGATAACAGACACACAGAGCTGCCATGGGCACCTCTCCACTCTTCTGTTTTATTCCATTCTTCTCTGAAAATGTTGGCATCTTTGGTATTGTTATTACCAGGTAATGGGAACTTCAAGAAAATGGGAGAAATGTATTTCTTCAAGAAAGAGTCTCACAAAGGTAAGACTCCCCTCAAACTCACTATAAAGCTGAGAATGGCCTTGAACTTCTGCTCCTCCTTGCCTCCACCTCCTGAGTGCTGGGATTCCAGTCCTGTGCCACCACTCTCAGAGTTCCATGCCTGCCAGGCAAGCACCTTACCAGCAGAGCTGTGTGACAGTCCTTCAGGATTGCTTTATTGGAACCACAATTACAGGTCTGTAATTAGTTTAGTAGTGTGAGTTGCGTGTATATTGCATTCCTGTGTCACGTGTACTTCCCGTGTGTGCTTTGTTTTCCTCGTGTGTGGAATGGCAATGATGCTACTCAGGACTTCCAGATTTGACATAGTGTTTGCTGAATTAGAGGTGTAAAACTCTAGTAATCATCGGTTCATCCAAGTTTATATAAGCACTATTAATAGTGCTGTGATTCTAATAGTTTCTTGGGAATTTAAGAATCCAATGTTTCCACAGTTTGCCTTTAATGTAGTCCTTTATTTTTGCTTCAAATCTAACACATTGGTGCTGGCTTTGTCTCAATTGTTAACTCATCTACATATTTGGTTGAAACAGAATAATTTAATATTCAGTTGCTTATGTATATGCATTTAAGGAATCTATAGTCTTGTAAGTATCTAGAAATGGCCATCTCAGAAAATGTCCTAATGAAGAAACACCTGTGCATTAAGAATGCTCCCCAGAAACACTTGGTTTCTAGGCACCTAAGTAGAGAAAGAGAGTTTCCCATTAGTTTCTGGGAGCAGAAAATGCCATCTAGTAAGAATCCCAGGTTTCAGGTATTTTATAGGTGGCAGTTTTCAATGAATCTTTAAAACTGGTTCTAAACCAGATGGTGGTTGCACATACCTTTAATCCCAGCACTTAGGAGGGAGAAACAGGCAGATCTCTGAATTTGAGAGCAGCCTGGTCTACAGAGCTACTTCCAGGACAGCCAAAGCTATACAAAGAAACCCTGTCTCAAAAAGCCAAAGGGAAAAGAAGAAGCAGGAGAAGAAGAGGAGGAAGAGGAGAAGGAGGCTCTTGAATTTTCTCTCTCACCTGGACAGATCCTAACATCTAAAAGGTCATTGCTGTTTCACTTGGGGGTAAAACTAATACAGCAGAAGAGAGAGTGGCCCGTGGTAAAGAGGGACGTAAGGAGGAGAATCCAAGAAAACACTAAGATGCGAGTCGTGATACACAATGGAAATTGAGATATTTTGCCTGCATTCATTAGCTTGTTTTGGAAATTATATATACATATGTATATGCACACAGATATTTGCACATGTGTGGTATGAATGTGTGTGTTCAAATGTGTGGATGTGATTTTGTGCTGGGTGTGGCCTGTATACATGTAGGCCAGAGACTGATGCTGCGTGTGTCTCCCAGCTGCTTTTCACTTCACTGACCCCAGAGCTGGCTGGGTCTGTGTAGCTTGTCTCAAGGATCCTTGATCTTCTCTTTCCTGAAGCACTGGGATTCCACCAACGCAGCATTCACATACATGGGACATGGGATTGGACTCCAGACAACACACTTGTATACCTAGTTCTTTGCCTACTGAGCTATCTAGTCAGCCACTGAAGTATATTTAAAATAACACCCTAATTACTTGTTACTGTGTTAAATGTACCATGGGCCATCATTATAATGTAGTCTTTGCCTTTAGGAATCTTTCAAATCCAGAAAAGTAAAGCAAATCAGCCCTCAGTGATTACAGAACAGACAGTCCCACCA
Source organism: Bramus lutescens (assembly GCA_001685075.1). NCBI lineage: Eukaryota > Metazoa > Chordata > Mammalia > Rodentia > Cricetidae > Bramus > Bramus lutescens. Next base: position 5,609 of record LOEQ01011562.1, read on the forward strand.
GCAAATGGATACTGGATACTGTGGAGATATTGTATCATGGAAGGGAAGCCATAAATAGGAAGATAGGGTGTCTCAAGAGAAACACAAGCCAGACTCCTCTGAAAAAGCCCAAATGATTTTAATGAAGAAAGTGTTTGCCTTTCTAACATCAAACACACTCAACATTTTCTATAATACATGGAAACCATTCTTCAAAATATCTTTTCTGAGGCTAAATCATGATTACAAGACATGTGAAAGTAAATGTGTTAGTATGACTCAGTATTCTACAGTATAATATAGTATATGATTGTAAAACTTCACATGTCATGTAGTTTATACAAGCTAGGACAGACTGGTTGTGTGAAAGTTAGGTATGGATACCTGCTAGCTGAGGTGAACATTCTTTTAACATTGTCCACACATCCTCTGCCATGGAGGATAAACGGTGCAGGTGAAGTACTAGTTACTATGTAGGCACTGCTGCGTGGAAATTGCATCTTGTGCTTCCATGCAGTGTGAGCTGGAAACACACTCAGAGTCCCATGTTTGTGCCAGAGATCTTGACAGTGCTGCACGCTCTTAAACGAGGCAAAACCTCTCCACTATCAAGTCCTGTGGATACAATTTAACTATCTGCCACAAGACTAATTTGCTTATTAAACTAATTACTCTGAGATGCTTTGGTTGTCAGAAATCAGACAACTGCTTTGCCACTTCATTCATATGGGTTGCCTAATTCCCAGTGATAGTCACAGCTGAGCACGTGTTCTTTACATATCTTTATCTTACGCGATGCTCAATTAGGAGTGACAAATCAAGTCCTCTCGAGAAAGAGAGAGCGAGAGACACTGCCGGATGGCACCAGACTCTCTTTTGGCTCTGGCACATTCTGAAAGGTGACTATTGTATACTGTCACCCTTGTAACAGGCTGAAGTGATGCCAGCATGGAACAAAGGTAGCCTGGTGTCCCAGAAATCTCATCTAATCTTGAAAGCCCCAAATCTTGAGCACATCAGGTGGCTACAGATTTTGAAGTGAGCTCATGATAATATTTCTGAGAAATTCACTCCAATAAATACAATATAGGAATCTTTATATAATATGCATAATTTCACATACATGCTCACAGAGAGACAGACAGACGCAAACACAACACACATCACACACCAAAGAAGTCTAGTCAGAACTTTTGCCAGAAGATTACAAAGTCCAATTATGTTGATTCCAAGTAATCATGGCAACCATAATAAAAAGCAGTCAAAAGAAACACAGAATGTCCTGACTTTCCAAAGCCATTTCGCTCCATTCCCTGGGAGCACAGGTAATGAAAGCATGCGGCAGGTTGTGCTTGCTTTTCCACAGATGTAGGCTGGGACCATATGTTCCGAGCAGCTTCAGATTTTTTCATTGTCATCCATATTGATTTTTTTAAATGCAACTGGGCTTGCCTGCTTCAAAGAAGTCTTAGACACATCTGTATGCATGGTAGACATGGCTATGGTCTCGTAGTCGTCGTCTCGAGACCGGAAATCGCAGAAGTTGAAGAAGAACTGCAGGTCCCTCTGGAAATTTTTGTTCAGGAATCCATAAAAGATAGGGTTGACACAGGTGGAGATCATGGCTGTGAGGTGGCAGAGCAGGAAGAGCAGATTATGGTTGCAGGTAGCAATGATCTGGTGGTTCCAGTCGAACACGGTGTTGAAGATGGTCAGGGGCAGCCAGCAGACCGCGAAGGCAACCACAATGGAAAGCAACATGGCGTTGATGCGTTTGGTCTCGCTGGACCTGCACTTGCTGTCCCTCATCCTGTCCATCATGTTGTTCCTCCTTTTCAAGCGAATATAAATCTATGGAGGAAGACAGGGTGAGTCAAGCTGAGCATCCACCTCATGGGAATGTCTACACAGAGAAGGGAGGAAAGGAAGCAATGGGGGAGGGGAGAATGGCTTTCTTACCTTGAAGTAGCATATAAATATGAAGCAGAGCGGGCCAAAATACTGCAGCACCAGAAGGAGGGTCGTGTAAGACAGCCTGTGCGAGTCTGATGGGAACTTGTCAAAGCACACATACTTGTCCTTGAAAGCAGCAAGTGTTACATTTTGGAAGGGCTCATCAGTCAGAACTTGATAGATCAGAAAGGGCAGAGAAGAAGCCACGGCGAGGACCCAAATGACAGCAATTCCTATATAAGCATGTCTGTTGCTTGGTCTCCACCCTCTTGGGTTGATGATCAACTGATGCCGCTCCACAGCGATGAGAACCAGGGAGAAAATGGACACCGTGATGGAGACGCACTGTACGAAAGGATTCAGTTTGCACATGGCCTCCCCGAAGACCCAGTGGTCCATCAGCGTGTATACAAAAGTGAAGGGGAGACACATGATGGCCACAAGCAAGTCTGAGAAGGAAAGGTTCACAATCAGGATGTTGGTGACATTTCTCATCTCCTTCTGTTTCAGGATGATTATGATCAATGCCAGGTTCCCAGAGACCCCAAGGATAATCACAGCTCCATAAGCCAGAGCCAAAGCAAATATCACAGCCAAGGGCAGGTGGCAATCATCGTCTTCAAAAGCCAGGAGTGGAGAATTCTCTGAGCTGTTGTAGTGAAAAGAGCCATTTTCTACTTGGGAGAACAGTGTTGAATTCATTGTTCCGGTTTTGCTGCTGTTGATTAGACAAATGGATTGTATGTTTCTTCCAAACAGGTCAAATCTTCAGGAAATTCTTATTCCATACATTGGAATCTATTCACCAAAATGCTTCTCAGTTCTTCACTCCCTTAAACTGAATACTCTGTGAACAAATTGAGGCCAGTTGTTATTAAGGACACTCAAAATGAATTCTGTCTCACAGAATTCTAAAATTAAGGCACAAAAGTAAATAAACAAATGATAATCTTTTATAAAATTATAATCTTTAAAAAATTCTCACAAGCAGTGCTAACTTTTTTTTTAAAGACAGGGTTTCTCTGTGCAACAGTACTGGCTGTTCTGTAACTCACTCTGTAGACCAGGCTGGCTTTGAACTCATAGAGATCTGCCTGCCTCTGCCTACAGGGTGCTGGGATGAAAGGTGTGCACCACCACTGCCTAGCTGTACTGCAAACATTTAAAATATTTAAAGTTCAATCATAATGTTTTTGAGACAGGTTCTCTCTCATGTAGCACAGGCTCGCCTTGAACTTACTTTTTAGTCGAGGATGATCTTAGACTTCTGATCTTTCTGTCCCCACCTTCTGAGTGATGGGATTATAGGTATGTTTGATATTATAGCAGAGTTAAAGTCTGAATCCAGGGATCAAGCATAATAGGAAAGCACTCTACCATCTTAGCTACATCCCCCAGCAACCCAGAAATGCTATTCACTGGACTTGCTTACATGATGACTGTGTGGGGTCTACACATCAGTAAAGTGTTTGTAAATGTCCTGCCTCCTAAGTGTTAGACAAATGGTGCCAACAGCAGATTCTCAGGCATCGCAGAAACGGGGATGTACAGGAAATAACATGATGCACAGATGGAAACATCTAACAATGCCAAACCATGCCGAAGAAGGTGCAATGGAAGCGTGAGTGCAGACATCAGGCTGCCGTAACAGCTAGCCATACACGGCTCTGCTTTGATAGACAGGTTGACAAAGGTCTTCACAAGAAGATGATCTGCAAAGTGGAGCTCCAAGAAACGTGGTCATATGACGGATGATGTTTGCAAAACCGTATAATGTTTAATGCAGAAAATTCTTCAGACTATAGAGTTGTCTTCTCATGTTTTAATGGATAGTCTATAGAGTATGTGCAAGCAAGTTTAGTTGTATGTCTAATGAAATCATAAGTAGGACCAAAAGGTGTACATTATTTAAGAAAAAATGATTCCTCCATGAGGAACTGAATCAAATGGAAGAAACTGCCTGCAAAAGAAGCGAGAGTGTTGTACGTGAGAGGGCTGACTGCCTCATGAGGGTCTACCTGAAGGTTTTCCATTGTGTGGGAGATGCTAACTTTAAGACACTATGATTTTGATTATCACATCGGAAGATTTCAAAGGATATCTAACACCTTATCTAAAGAAATATCCCTTCTCCTCACCCAGCTATGTGAGTGTCCTGAGCAGGAGTGTGATTTTGTTGTAATCTTAAATTTTCACCCCACTGTGTAGTATAAACATACTTGTCTTACTGACAAGATAAATTATAGTGACCTCACAGAGATCAGAAGCTCCTACAGAGGAATAAAAGAGAAAGCTCTGATCACCTCTCCCCTTGCTAAGGAAATCCATGGAAAGGATCTCTCGTGCTAATTAACTAGCTATTGTGCCCCTGTTAAGAGGCTCCATTCTCTGTCTGTCTTTCTTAGAACAATGTCTCACATCATGTGGATTTACTTCTATTGAAAGAAAAATAAGGAATTTAATGTGCAGAAATGCACTTACTTTTTAGTGACACCCTTCATAAACCTTTCCTGGGTAATGTTGCTTTCTAGAACATGAGGTCTTTTCTATTGTGAAATCACAATTTAACTGGATGAGACTGGAGAATAAAACTAAGGGTTGCCATCATAAAGTCAGACTACAGCATTAAAGCATGGGGCTGGAATGACTTTGTGCTGGCTAGTTTCATATCAATTTGACATGAGATAGAGTCATATGCATGGGTGAAACTTCCTTGGAGAAAACACCTCCATAAGATTGGGTTGTAGGCAAGCCTGTAGAGCATTTTCTTATTTAGTGATTGATGTGAGAGGGCCCAGTCCATTGTGAGGGTCGCCATTCATAAGCTTGTGGTCCTGGGTTCTATAAAAGGGCAGGCTGAGCAAGCCGCAGGGAGCAAGCAAGTAAGCTTTACCCCTCTATGGCCTCTGCATCAGCTCGAGCCTCCAGGTCCCTGCCCTGCTTGAGTTCCCATCTTGATGTCCTTCAATAATGAAGAATGATTTGGAAGCTTAAGCCATATAAATCCTTTCCTCCACAACTTGCTTTGGTCATGATGTTTCATCAGAGCAATAAAAATCCTAACTAGAACAGACTTCGGGTGTGGACATTATTAGACTCCAACTCTCTCTTCTATGCTCCCATCTGAAATGACTTCTGGGATAATGCATTGTTTTCCCCTCAGGAATTCCAAAGCCCAGAGAGTGTTATTAATTTATGTCACATAGGGTGGGAAAGAAAGCCTTGCAGGAGTAATGACTTTACAGTTTGGGAAGCTCAAACTTTCTTAATTAAGTCAGACAAACAATGCCTTATGTCCTCTTGAGGCTACTAGTTGAAGACAGCTTTTTATGATTTAAAATAGCAATAGCAGAGTAGCAAAGTGTATTCTTGTTTCCTGTGGCTTCTCTTGGGGTCCTACCACTGAGCTCCACTGAGTGGATGCAGATTCTTGTGTGAGGCACAGGAAACGTGGACCATTGCCATGCCTCACCCTGGAACTTCAAGATGCTCTAGGCTCGGTCTTCCACTCTTACATAGCTCCGGTGTGACTGTTCTGTCCTAAGAAAACTGATCTATTCCAGCCTACAACTATACTTCTGAATCTTTACCCTTGCCGTTCTTTCAGTGGGTGTTATATCTCAACAGCAACTCACATTCCCCCTTCATTCAAACCAATTTTATTCGCTTGTCTTATCAGCCTCCATTGATTACAATATGTCTTAAGGTTGGTACTGTCAAAACTTCATCCAACAGGTATTTGCTCGACACCTGTTTCTTATTAGGCATACTTTTGGTGGAGGCAGCAGGGACCTTTTCTTTGAGTTTCTAGCCTTATGGGCAAAGAAGGACAAGACAAAAATAACTTAGTCAAATGGCCTAGTGCAATAGCAGAAAGGGGTGTGGGATTGATGGGGATTGCAACTTAATCCTGGCTGATGAACAAAGGCTCCTGGGTACCCAAGAAGACAGCAAAGACAGAGGAGTGCTGAATTAGGAAGCTGTGTGGGCATCTCAGGGCTGGCATCCTTGGTGGGAAAAACAAATATAAAATTTCTAAGGCTGAAACACAGCTGCTGTGCCAAGAAGAGGAATGAGAAGGTGGACCAGAAGGAGCTCACTGGGAAGGTTAAATGAGATGAGGCTGCCAGCAGGGTTTATGGGGTAGGTAGTCTTTGTCTTTTACCATCAGACAAGAGGAACCTTTGGTAAAACACATCAAGGCATGTGACTTTAGGAGCCAGTATGATGATTTAATAGTTCATTTACTGCCAAGCCTAATGACTTGAGTTTGATCCCCATTCCCACTTGTTGCAAGGAGAGAACTGCCTCCTGAAAGTGGTCATCTAATGGCACACATATCCTAGCATGCAGGCCCACATCATCACTAAAGAAATAAATGTGAAAATCAAAAGCATCATGAGTCTACCTGCTGCTTCCACCACATTTAAGAAAGGACAGAGAAGCAAGGTTAACTTTTGCAATGATCCAGGGAGAGGGACGTGGGGCATAGGGCAACATTTCACACTGGATAGAAAGAAAAGAAAAATTTTATATGAGACCTATTTTGACAACTATAGGAATTCACAAAACTGATATGTCATTTCAAATCATGGGCTGTAAAGTCGGATCTCTTACAAATGAGTTGAAGTAAACATACTAGCAACTCTATTCTGATACCTGTGAGATTCCACCTGATAGACTGGTCCTATGGGAATAGTCTCACCAAGTAGAAGCTAACTTCTCTACACCGACAACGAATAGTTCACTTCTTTTGTCAAGTATGGGAGCAGTACTCATTCCAGTTGTGGGAAACAGTTTTGGGGTAGATACAAGGTATATTTTGTGCACCTTAGTGTAATTCTGAGAAAGAATAATGGTCAGGGAAATGCCATTGCTGACATCGTTTTTGTTTACTCTTCCAGGGTGTGTCTTACAACTCTATGCACTGCAGGAATTAAAGGCTGTGTCTCAGCAAAGATGCCATGTATGTTCAGAGACTTAGATATAGTTGGCAAATTAACCCCCCTCCCACCCTTCCAGGACAGTTCTTTTTCCTTCTTTCTTGTAGGAATACTGGCCTTTCCTTCCTTGCTGTTTACAGAGCTGTTTCTACCACGAAAGTCCAATCTTTGAGCTAATCTACTGTGCTTTTTTCTTCAAGTTCCCTCACTTGGTTTGGGGGAAAAAAAAGATCGGCCTTGCTATACACAGTTGAAGTTACTGCTAGCTTATCTAAACGACTTACATAATTCCCTGCTCCTTCCGGGGAATGGGGGGAAGGGCTTGTTCACCAGACAGCTGCCTTAAAACAATTACATGGAATCACTAGTAAATGGGAGCCAGAAAGAGCAGCCAGTCTTTAGGATGGGTAAGGAATTGGACTTTCTGCAGAAGAAGCCTCTTTCCCCTGCCCCCTCTCTGCCGTGTGTGTGTGTGTGTGTGTGTGTGTGTGTGTGAGTTGCTTCACTCCGGAGCCCATCCAGCACTGACAGCTAAAGCTATTACTGTCAGTCAGCACTGACAGAGGAGCCCCAACCTCCTCCTGCTGTGTCACCTGTAGGTATTACTTCTTGGAAGACCCAGCTGGGCCAGGCAAATCACAGAGCGTGCCAAATAAGAAGGAAAAAAGGAAGGGAGGAGGGAGGGAGGGAGGGAAGAAAGAAAAACAGTGGAAGTTGGAGACACACCTTGTCTCCACTCCCTCTCCCCACCCTCTAGGTTTTCATGTTCTAGAAGTGACCAGAGGGAAATCAAGTAGATTCAGTCAAAACTCGGTTTCACCACTTTTTTTCTGTATTGTACAACTTTATGAGTCTTCTTGATTACCTTCCTTCCTAATCTCCCCTTACACACACAGAGAGAGAAAGAGAGAGAGAGAGATATGAGGGAGAGAGAGAGGAGGGAGAGAGAGAGGAGGGAGAGAGAGAGGAGGGAGAGAG
>LOEQ01011562.1:22141-38083 GCA_001685075.1 Bramus lutescens
AGATGACCCTCCTACATCAAAAAGTAACATTGATGGTGTCATTCATCTACCGACAGATCATTCAAAACTTAGTAGCATATGTAGTTGGAATCACTAACATCACTGCTTTTATTCTTAAATCATAAGAAGATAACTATGAATTCATAACTACATATGCCATTTGATATGCGCCATAACCTTGGTAATCAGAGAGCCCACTGGTAATAAGCTGTTTTGTTTTGTGTTTCTTTGTTAATATTTTATGATGTTCTGGAATAAAGACAAGTTTCTGAGACAGACATGGATCCCAGCTGTGCCACTTATTAGCTAATATGTTATGTGAGTGAAGTCTTCTGCTGTGTTTGAGCCTGATGTTATTTTGTACTGTATTGTGCTGCAAGATGTGTGAGGTGGCTTTGCCAAGCATGAGGCTCAGTGAATATGATGTCTTTGGTCTGTCCTCAATGAATATTTTTCACTTGGTGTTCCACATCTCACAAAGCACTTTCTTTTAGATAGTGTGTTCTGAACCTCAGTATCATCCTGTGGTAAGGGAGGAAGGTCTTCCTTCTGATGTGCGTTCAAAAAAAAACGTGAAAATGGAAGATTGGTTAGATGCATATGCAAGTTCACTAAAAGGCTTCAGGAATAAACATGATACAGCAACAGTGACTTTATAAGCAGACAAGAATGATATGAAAAGGGATTCAAGAAGCATTTCCAAGGATGAGGGAAGACAGGAGACAAATGAGGCATTTAAAAGTCTAAATTGGGATAAATTTGAACTGTTCTACACACAATTCTGCGGCATGGAGTGTAGTAGTATGCAGTTAAGGATTGTTTAATTAGTTCTTTGGTGACACATAGACATTTAAAAAGCTGTTACAAGGATTGGATATTATGTGAATTACTGTTTTCTTTCACCATTCTGTCTTCATGTTGCTCAAATCTTTATGTGTGCCTGTGTGTTTTTTACTAACAAGATCCTGAATTTCTTGTCCCACCCCAATCTCTTATTTCTGTGAACACTTCTTTGACTACATATACTAATCCTCTTGCCTCTGTCTTGCAAGTACTACAGTATTTATGTATTGAGAACAACTCAGATAATTCAGAGAAATTTTTCCATCTCAACATCCTTGATTGTATGTGCAAAGTCCTTTCTGAAATATACATATTATAGAAAAGTTCCAAGAATTAATACATGTTAACACTTTTTGGTTTACTGAAGAAAATTAAAATAGGCATACCACTTTCTCATTGGGTACTCATGGGTGGATTTTTCTGAAGAAAAGCAGTGTAGCTGAGAGAAGTGATTCACTTTTCAGTGGATTTCTCTGAAAAGAAGTCTCAGTTCTTAAGTTATAATGGAGCCTATTGATACCTTATGATCATGACATTAAATTTTTGTCTCCATAGTGAATATATAATAATTAATATTTCACTTTCCCTTGGGAGATAGTGATATTTCTCAAGTCTCTAAATCATAACTGCTCATAGTTGATAAAACAATATATCCATCCATACAGCCCACTTATATCTAGGGGTATTTTTAAAGAGTTTTCACTGTAACATAAAATATGATAAATCTATCTAAATTCATAGTAAAATATGTATGTCATGATTACCTTTCCAGCAGATCTTATAGATACTAACATTATCTATGCATTGATTAGTTTCCCCTGAGAATTGTGCAGTTATTATTTGTATTTACAGTTCTCAGAAACATGCTTCCACTTTCAAGGATATGCATAGTGTTCCTTGGATGAATATGTGGACTTACATTTCTTCAATATTATATATTCACATACTAATAAACAAAAATAATTAACATATTTATATGCTATAGACATTATTGATAAACATTATAAATACATTATATGTTTATTTATATTTATTACATATTTAAAATAAAAATGGGGGTGGATTCTTCTCCTGTATGATTATTTATTACAAAAGAATATCATTTGAGAAGAGGTAATAGTTCTTATTTTTATCCCGAGATAAAAGCATAGAGAATATTCTAACTCATTAGTTAGTTTTATTCTCCAATTTTAGACTATGATTCTTGTGAGCCTGTGTTTTTTCAAATAGGTGTAGAGGAATGTTGCCACTCTGAGCAGGTGGACTGATATCATGTAGCACATTAATTAGCATCAAAAAGCATGTTAGCATGCCTGTGTGGAACTCTTTCATCAGCCTGATTCCTAGCCTGCATTGTGGGGGTTACTCTGGATTAAAAAATACACATATTATGAATCTCTGTGGAACAACTTTCTAAAAACTTTTGGGACATTGGAGTATTTTAAATAAATTTAGGTAGTTTACAGACATTTAAGCAAAGGTAAGATTATTTTTATGTTGTTTTATCATAAAAATTATCCACTGCTTTTTAAGGACTGTGTCTTGTAGAAAAAGTGAGATGACTGTTTCATGTTTCTTTACTTACCAAACAGTCAAATGAAGTATAAGCTTTATATTAAAAGTATATAATATATAAGTTTTATAAGCTAGTTAAAGGATACTATACATAAAATATATGAAACTCAATCTAAACAATTCTTTTCTGTACATATACTCTTTAATTTAGGTATTGGAGAGTATACACATATAGACATATGTTAAACCACAAACCTTTGATTGCCTTCATTAACTGCCTGATTCCCTTGGTTTGTCCCAGCCCCTCCTACTTTTCCCATGTTTTCATGTGGTATTTTTCTCTGTTCCAAGCTTTAGCCAAATAAGCTTTCTTTCTATTTTCTGAGCATGTTAATGATTTGCTGCCTGAAAAATTTGCGCATTATTTTCTCTTCTTGTAAATCTCTCTGCACTATTTTATCTATCTTTTGTCATGCAGACTGCATTTGTGAGATACACATATGGAAGACTCTCCTCCCCTAGGAATCTTAAGTGTCTCCCTCTTATAACCTCTAGTAATATGGAATATATGGTGCATACAAACAGAAAAGCCCTGAAAACCTGTCCCCAGGTGTGAATGTGAATGTGTGCACAGTGTGTTAGTTAACTCTGGCTCCACAAGTCAAGGCCCTATCACCTGTTCTCTACTGCATAAACAGTCTGTTTAGCGGTTTGGCTAGTATAAAGTATAATGACTGATAAAGTATGTTGTGTTATGGGAAGTCATTCAGCCAATTGGTTTTTGGCTACTGACACTTTAAGCTGTTGTCTGAAGCAATATGTGTGGAAAAATAAGTGCAGACAGAAAGCGTGTTTGCTCTCTTGTGTGGTGGTCAGAAATTTTATTACAGCTCCTTGCACCCACAAGGTGGAATAAAGTGGCAGCTCTCTACATTAATTGTGTGAGTGTTCCCCAAATAAATATTTGTTATCCTTTACTCTGGGCTTTCATTGACTTCCTTATATATGCTTACATTTTGGTGCCCAATGTGGCATGTGGGTGCTCATCTGGGACATGAACCCGGAACCTTTCATAGCCCAAGTGTATGCCATTCTCAGTACTAATTGATTCTGTGGAACTTCTCAAAATAATTCTGACTCTCAATATGCAGAAAGAGTTGTTTTATACATGGAAACTGTTGAATTTATTCATTATAAGATAGAACTAACTTTGTTATTTATATAACTACAGAAGATATATAACTACAGAAGATAATAATCACCCTATGTACACATAAGATCCCATATGGGTCTGCCAGGGCCTCTCGCGATATTGAGATGAAATTTGTAACTAAATGAAATTTTAATTGGTTGCAGAAGGCTTTTTACTACTTATAATAAAGAAGTAAAAATAGCATACCTGATGTCAATAAAAGGAGATGAGTATTACTGTGGTTAATCTTCTTTGTCAGTCTAAAATACCTGGTACATGAAAAAAACTCATTAGAAAAAATGTATCCACTAGACTGCCCTGTAGGAATGTCTGTGGGGAATTTTCTAGATTGCTATTTGATGCAAGAAGGCCCTGCCCATTGCTGGTGGTAAGATCTTTAGGCAGGTAGGGTTGGGCTACATAAGAATGGTGGCTGAATAAGAGCTTGGGAGCAAGGCTATTAGATGTTTTCCTGCACAGTCTTGGATTCAGTTCCTGCCAACAGTCTTCTGTGTGACCTCTGTCCTAGTATCTTCCTTGGTAATGACTTGTAATATGTAAGTTTGTATTAACCTTTTTCTTTTCAACTTGTTTTTGGTCATGGAACTTGTCACAGGGACAGGAAAACAAACTAGGACAGAAGAACACCCAGTCCATAAAGCTAGAACAAATGTACAAGGAAAATTGCACAATGGGGTTTACTGTTTCAGGTTTCAAAAGTGACATTGACTATAGGAGCCACTGGATTTTGGCACACATGGTAGAACATTCTCCAAAGTGTGGTATGCGTATTTTATACTTGGCTAACACAAATGGTGGACCATGAGTTTCTTTCTACTTCAGTGACATGATAATGAGATAATATACAAAGAAATGAAATCAACAATAAGTGCAACATCTTACATTCTTGTGGTTTGTAAAACATTGACAACTATTTATAAAAGGTATATGCAAAGGAGTAGTATACCATAGAGAACAGTAAAGGTATGTAGAATTTGACACACATATGAACTGCTATGACTTTTTATTTCTAATTCCCTGGATATTGATGATTGCATTGTTTTATTTTTTATTCTTACTTATATATTTGTTTGCATTGATGGTACTAGGCCCTTTTACAGGTAATGCAATGGTCATTTGCATCATGCAATCCTCTGAATAGTGTATATGATGTGATTTGTGCTTGTTCCACTCCCTGTAATTTTCTATTGCTGTGATAAAACACCATGACCAAGTCAACTTATAGAAGGAAGGGTTTATTTGTACCTGAGGTTCCAAAAGAATAAGTGCCCATTGCCATCATGGCAGGAAACATAGCAGTAAGTTGGTATGTCAACTGTAACAGCAAGCTGAGAGAACATGTCTTAAACTGTAAGCAGGAAAGAGGGATGATGCACTGAAAATGGTCTAAGGATTGCTCCAACAAGGTCACACATCTTAAGGCTTCCCAAACAGTGCCAGAAAGCAGAAAGCAGGGAACCACTTGTTTAAATGACAGAGGCTTGGGAGTATATGCTTATCATTCAAATGACTGCACTTCCTATTGATGATGTATTGCTTTAAAGTTTTTTAGTTAAAATAAAGTCGCATAATTTTCCTCATCTCTTTCCTTCCTACAACTACTCTCATGTCCCTCATTCCTCAAATTTATTGTTTCATTTGTAATTGTGTCTGTGTACGTAAAGGCATAAATATATAATTATAAACTACTCTGTACACTTAGTTTTACTCATATATGATTTGGGCTGAGCACTTGGCATTGAATATCCATTTAGCATATTCATCCCTCAGGAATACTATTTTTCCCTATTCTCGGTACATAGTCACCAGTAGCTCTTTGTCTAAGGTTTGGATACCAAGATTTGACCTTTTATTTTAGCATGTTTATTACTTATACTTCTTCAGGTCTTATCTAGGCAGTCATATTGTTGAGATATCATAAGTGAAGCTTACTTATATTTTCTAAAGATAAAATTGCATATTGAATTTCTTGGACCTACACTTCTATGTGTGTGTGTGTATGTGTGTGTGTGTATGAATCATCAGTTGGTGATCAACATTCCATAATATTAAGATTTCTTTGGCTGGTGCGGTTGTCTATAATAGTCTCTACCTGTTGTAAAGAGAAGTTCTTTGATAAAGGGTAAGAGTTACAGTCATTTGTGGGTCTAGGGACAAGTACTTGCACTGTTGTTAGTAATTATGTTGGTTTACAAAAGTGGTGACAGTATGTTCTCCTTTAATACTCATAAAGTCACTAACCCTAAACAGTTGTCTAGGTTTTCAGTACCAGGCACAATTTTACTCTAGTGATAGACTTCAAGTCAGATTTTAGACAGCTGCTAGTTATCACCAAGATGTAAGTTCTACTATTATACTTTTAAGAAAGTATTTCTATACCAGTCATTGCTGTGTTCATAGGCACCACAGTTAGGTTGAACTAATAAATGCTTCCCTACCTCAGATGCTTGAATATCACCTTTCAATACTATGAAAGCTAGTCCTGAGGAAGGAGACTTTCAGTACAAATCCAACATGGGTTTTCAGAGTCTTAGGTCTCAAATGCATGTTGTCTTCAGTAATAAGTACTCAGTCTTAATGTCTGTATGGCAACCAAATAGCCTATATTTGAGAGTCTCTTGGCCTCCCCTGAAAACAACTGTAAAAGAGATTTCTCATGCTCTGATACTGGGGGTTTACTTAGATATTCTATGGCTCTTGGGAAGAAAGTATTGTTAGAGTCCAAGTGACATAATGTAATTTAAACTGTATAACATAACTATAATTATAGGTACTAAAAACACACACACAACACACACACGTATGTGTGTTGTTTTAGATAAATTAAATTAACACACTCTCTTCTTTCTTTTTAAGACTTTCTTAGTATTGCTTTTCCTTTCTCTCCCCTGTCTTTCTGCATTGACTTACCACTCATCTTCCAAATTAGAGCACCTTCTCGTTTTCCCATCTCTCTGTTCATATTACTTGTATTCTATTTTACGCAATAGTGAACTCCTACCATGATCTATTTTTACTTTCTAGCTTCTATCATTGTTCCAGGTTATATACTCACTTCTTAAGACTGGAAGCTGAGGACCACAGTGCAAGAAAACATGTACTGTTTTTGTTTTTCTGGGTACGGGTTGCTTCACTCTGTATTGTATTTTCTATCTATTTGTAAGTTTTACAATTTCTTTTTTCACAACTGAAAAATAATCCAGTTTATATATGTACCTCATTTGTGTGCTTTTTAAGATCTCTGTCTTGCTCCTTAGGTATCAATAACATATTACTTTTTGCGAATCTCTAGGAAAACTCCTAACCTTGCACATCCATGTTTTCCATTTGTTGTGCTTGCCCCAAATCATAGGTATTAAAAGTAAAGGTTCATATTTAAACATTCAGAGTTACCAGGAGAAAAATAATTTCCATGTTCCATCATTACTTATAAATTAAGCATAATATTCAATAAAGTTAGGGTCCATATTGTAAACAATTAGATGAGAAAGAAATCCCAACAGGTTATTACAGCTAGGTAAAAGGCAGTAGGTCCTACTTAGTAAATTCACCCTAGAGTCCAACATTTTATATATAAAACTGTTCTATGATTTTTATCACAGTTAGCATTGCAAACTGCTTTAATCTAGTTTATTTTAGTCTAATTAATCTCTACAATTTCAAGCAATATAATGAGATAACCAAATTTAAGGAATTGCATAGCTGAGCATTGTGTCTAAAGGATTAGGAATTTTCGTAGAGCAAGAGACCCAAATTATGCATCTTATCAAATACTTTCCATGGTCAGCTAAATTTGCCATACCAGGAAGTACATGTTTAATCTAATTGGCAATCAAAGTTGTTTCTGTGTTTATTAAAGAGGGCATTATTCTATATAAATTAAAAATTAAAGAGATATTGTAGTACAGAAAAATTGAAAACTCAATATTTAAAATATATTAATTGTTTGGATCTGCTTGACATGGCTGTATCCATCTTAAGTTGTAATTACCCTGACTGCTGCTCAGTAATCCTAGTGACTTTTCCTAGATAATTATCTGGCATACTGGAATAGACAAGATTATGAAAATTACGTATGGTTATTTACAGTCAGGCTCTGGTACCTAGGACACATACCTGATTCTATGACGTTATCTTATGCCTAGTACCTTTTGGCCAGGTTGAAAGCAAGTTGGACCTAACATATATGTATTACTCTTATTTTGACCCAGACTATAGAGTTAACTCGTCTTGCTCACATGTTGAACTACATTTCTGCCAGTAAGTTCCTCTTTGTGATCTGAGGACTTCTTTTTCTTAGGTTTCTCTTTCTTCAGTCTCAGGGCATTTTGACACCAGTTCTCATACACTGGCACTGGATATTCTAGAAGGTTAATTTCATTGAAATTCTTAAGAAAATATAGAATACCACTCTAAATAAGTGATAACAGTTGACAAGGGAAATCCTAAAGAATTGTTTTTGTATAATAACACATTGTTATTAAAGAAAGTGTCACAAAGAAAAATTGTTTTCATTAAATAATAGATACTAAACTTTCTTTATTCTGGTGAGAAGATGTGAAAATAACTTATTTAGTATTACTATTTTCTTTTAACTTTCTTTCATGTAATAAGTAAGTTATCCACAGAAATTCAAACAGTAATGCAGAGAATTGCTATGTTTGAATGGTTGTCTTTTAGCTTACAAAGTCATTTGTGGTTCAACATGAGAGAAATTCATAATTCTAAACTATATCCAATACATTTGTATTCTCTTATAAGAGTGACCCTGTTGTTTTGTTAAACACACATGTGCATTTCCAGCTAAATGTTGAAATGTTTTGATTTTGCAATAAATCACTTAGAAATATATAAAAATATGTAGTTAGATAGTTTCCAATATTTTTTGTTTAAAAATGTTCCATCAGTAAAAGGGTTCTTTACAAGGAGAGCTGTGTGGGGTTTCACAACAATGTTTAGTGCAGGAAACTTTTTGCTGTTAGTAGTACTTTACCTTCTCAGAGTTTGGATGGACAACCCATAGAGAAATGTGGATTAAAGGAGCTCATGAAATCATGTGTAAAGAGGCTTGAGTTGAAACTTATCTGCCAGATTATCTACATACATTCTGCTAAAGCAAAAGGCAGTAAGGGCTGTACTTTTTTTTAATAACTAGTATTTTTCCATTAACTTAAAATATCCACTTTGAATAATATTAATTGCAGTGAAAGATATAATAATTCGGAAACCTAAAATTAGTGTCATTTCTAATGAGAAGTATATTCAACATAAAGTCTGCTTGAGTATCTGTTTCCAAACTATAACATTCAAGTGAATTCCATTTTCCTGTGTGAAAAAAATAACAGAAGGAATGATGAGAGGAAATAAATGCAGCTTTATATGTGATTACATGGATTTAAATAATCTAAACATATATTTTTGGGACAGAAAATATTTTGTGATTTTAGTTATTAAATAATAATTTATACATGGTCAATTAGGAAATGATAATGTTTTCCAAGATAGGCATGATCCTCCATGTTTTAAATTGTACTTATTAATGGGAAAAGTTTAGGAATTGCAACAGGTAAATATGCTGTGGAGCACAGAAAAGGAAGGGGTACTGGGATAGAGCTTCCAACTCTAAATGAAATGCTATTGAGAAAATGACACTTGATAAAGACTGAAGAAGTTAAAGAATGTGTTAATGCTTATCTCAAGGTGATGACTCTAACCTGAAGTCAAGTGTGAAGCTGTGGAGTAAAATTTGCAGCACATGTAAATAAAGGGCCAAGGGGTAAAAGTCATTAATGAGAAACTAGGTAAGTGTTCTGGGAAAAGTCATAACAAATGAGTTCAAAGACATCAGAGGCAATGGATGTCCTGCTAAAATCTTAGTCTTTACTGATAATGGAAGTCACTGTTTTTTTTTTCTTCAGGATGTGACTTAAATACATTGATATATTTATAGGCAGATCTCATGTAGCCCTGGATAGCCTTGAATTTATTATGCTCTCAGGGCTGTCCTTGATATCCTCTTGATCCTCCCACTTCCAGAACCAAAGCTCTGGGGTGCTGGCTTATATTTCTAGAGCAACAGCTCTGGATGCTACTATGTCAGTGGAAATAGCAGTGAAACACCAAAGGAGAACAGGGAGATAAAAGTCATGAGAAATAATGATGGTTTTCTGCTTAGTAAAGGTGGGTGAAAACAAATGATCTGGTTCAAAAAAAATGGAGTTTGTGTAATAGAATTTGCTGTCAAATTAATTTATAGAGTAAGTAATAGAGAAAAATCAAAATTGACTTCAGTTGTTTCTGGCCATATTTTGTTGACTGCAATGAGAAACTAAGAATAGTGAGACTTTGATATAACCAGCATTGACATTTGTAGTATGAGTAATTTGACATGGGTAAGTAAAAAAGGGTGAAAATGTAACGAGAATATGAACATTAGTAGTAAATGGAAATATCATGAAAAACAAATTCAAGAAAGTGTGTGGCCATATGTCATTAGGAACCATTTTGCTTCTGTTTCTTTACTGGATTAATAGTATAGTTTTCTCCAAAGATCAATAATGAAGTCTCAGCTTCTTGTCCATTTTAGTAATTACAGATATGGCTTCCATGTTTTGGGTGAACCTTAAAACCAATCAAAACCTGGTTGGGCACTCCTATAACAATTTTTTCCACTATTACATTTTGTTTTTATGCTATTTTTTCCTGGTTATTTCTATTTGTTTTTGCTTGTTCTCTTGTTTTTGGGAGAGCTAGAGAGAGGGGAGAGATAGAGATCAGGGGAGAAGGAGAGAAAATAAATATAAAATTAAGTGGGCAGGTAGGTTGGAAGGATAAGAGAAGAGTTGAATGAGGGAAAGAATGTGATTGAAGTATATAGTATAGCATTTTAAATAATTTTTATTTGTGGGGTCATGATTACTTTTCTGTTAACAATGGAGAGAGTGACACTATGCCAGAGATTGATTGGTGACTGGTAGGTGCATATTAAAGAGAATTCCACGTGACAGACTCCACACTACATGGAATTCAAAAGAGGTGATTTAGGAAAAATGGAGGGAAATAGACTAGAAGCAAAAGAAAGAACAATATGTTATTTCAAGAGATGCTAGAAAAAAGGAAAATCAGCTTATTTGGTTCTCAAATGTATGATCCTCAATGAGCAGACAAGGTTTAAAAAGATTAATTCAGAGAGGATGTGACCTCAAATAAGTTCCTGATAATTGAACATTTGTTTTACTAGAGGATATATTATGTATCTAAGAGTTAAGAAAGTTAGGAGGTGGGATACATGAGTGGAATCTATCAAGATTAAAAATATTTTTGTTGTGATTGAAAGATAAGCATGGATTCTAGGCTTCTCATGGTGATTCCAATATCATCTGTGTTTACTGTCATAAGATATGCTACTGTCAAACACCAGTTATCAAAGAACTCTGTAAAAAAGGAGTCTGGAATTAAAGGAGGAAGGTTTTTTATCCATGGGCCAGTAGGCAGTGACCTTAAAGTTTTTCTGTTGAAAACAGATGCCTGGGCATTGTGCAGCCTATGTAGACAACACAGAGTGAGTGATGGTTACAGTAACGGTTCTCCATGTCTTCTGAATATCTGGGCATTCTAAAATGATGACTTTTGGGCTGTACTCCAAGCTATCCTATAGAAAGGATTCTCACACTGACTCCTTCGGAAGGCAAGTTGAGGCTCACTGTGCTGTGTGTTCTTTTGGACCTCCGCTATTCTAGTCCAATCACTAAAGAGATATATCAGTCATCATTGCGGATTCTTTCCTCTTCAGTTCTTATCTGCTCAAAATGTAGCAAAGCCTCATTTTTCAATGGCTTAGGTTGTTACATAAATAGCTTCAGAATGTCACATCCATCAATTACAGGAAACGCTGCAAGAGTAGAGGATTTGTAATGTCATGGTGTGTTCTTTGAATTTTTAATTTTTTGCATTTATATGTGCATATCATTACACTGCATTTTCTTACCCTACTTGAAACCATAAGTAACTAATAAACATGATTACTTGAAGATTTGAAAATATGCAAAATATACCCATTTAAACTCTCTTTAACTCTCTACCCCCACAAATAAAGAGGTTCATAAATTGATGGAAAAAGTTTTCTCGGGTGCATTTTAATTTACAATATTTGTAATTAATTTAAGTAGTTAATATCCTTGACCATTAAAGCTTTTCTTTCTCATGATCACAGATAATATGATAATCAATGCAGTAATGCATGTCTTTGATGCTGTCAAGGCAGAGACTATACTGAATACATTTGAACAGCAAACAAAACTTAATTGAAAGCTAGTGCAATAGAAAATTCTTCTGAAAAACAAGGTAGAAATACATTTTAATGCTGGATGAGAAGGAAAGCAGAAGATGCCAGTGTTAGTTCATTGGTTTACCAACAGGGAAATGAATTTCTCTTCCTATTTGTGATGACATATAATTGTGTAATTTAGATATAATTGTGTAATTTAGATATAATTGTGTAATTTAGAGTAAGGTTCCACCCTTTAAAACTTTTGCTGTGCCAATTCAATCGTAACTAGAAGTATCCTGTTTGCTGTTTAGAAAGAAAAAATAGGCCCATGAGAAGGATATCTTCTGGTTGTAAAAACAGAAAACAAAACATAAAAATAAACTTTTAAAAGTGTTTACTCTCAAAAGAGAGAAGCAAACCATCACTATCACAAGTTTCTGATATCACATGCTCTCTAAGCAGGAGGTCTCAACCTCTGGTTCGCAGTCTTTTTGGAGGAGGATAACATGACCCTTTCACAGGGATTACCTAAGACCATCAGAAACCGCAGATGTTTACAACTCATAACAATAGCAAACTTACAGATGTAAAGTAGCCACAAAAATCATTTTATGGTTGGGGGTTTCCATACGATAAAGAGCTATATTGCAGGGCCATAGCATTAGGAGGGTTGAGACCTCCTGCTCTATGGAAAGGGAGATCAGGGCCACAGGCAGGAAGACACATGCCTGAGGGCTTCTTAGGCTGAGTAAGAGACTGTGGTTAATGCAGGTTTTGTATTTATTCTTCAGTAAATGTTGTGATTTGCTAAGGTAGGTGGCAATATTTTGAAGTTAGTTGATTCATGTTGCTCTCAGAAGTGTTGTGTTTTAAAATTTATGCACCTGTAAATAGGCTACAAGAGTTCTCTATTTTTTAAGGGCCAGTCTATAATAGCTAAACAATAAATAACTCTAACTTTAAAGTCACCGGCCAGTTTTTAAGTAGAGAATGCAATATTCCACTTTCAGTACTCAGGAGAATTAAACTTTTGATATGTGTATTGTCCATCTGAAATTGTTCTGTGAGGAATTGCAATTTTAGGAAAATACAATTTTCCTATAGTATTTTGAAACAAACTGTATTTATTTGATTGTTCAGATAGAGGAATACTCCATATAGTTTACAGGAAATAAAAACTAGGCAATATTTTGTCCAGAGAAATATTTTATACCTTTATTACTAGCTTCATAATTGTGATTAGGAACAACTGGATTAAAAGAATGTGGGTCAATATGAGAATATTTTTCTCCCTTTTGGCTTCAGAAAAATGAGATAGCTACTGTTTTGGTAAAATATTGAACAATGATAGTCTCTTGTATAGGAGCAATTCCCATTGTGGAAGAAGCTGGTTGTAAGATACATGATATGATAGAATTAGAGGAAAGCAAGAGAAGCCACTAACCCATGGAGCCCACCTCCCTCTAGCCCACCACTAACCCATAGCACACCAGAGTATGGAGTGCTATATGCTCTAACTGGCTCTCATAAGACCTTTTAATACTTAGGCATCACTTCTTCATTACATATATCATTGTTTCTGTCTTTTTATAATTAATTAAAATATGAGAGCTTTGATATTTCTCAGAAAGAAACATGTGTCAGAGGAGAAAGCAAGCATATGAAGTTTGCTAATAGGGGTCACTCACCTAGGAAAAAAATGAGATGAACATTATACAGATCTAGCACTACATTCTATATTGCTTGAGTATCAAAATATTCTTCCTACTTGAATAGTAGAACATTTTTATATTATCATAGTATTATTTTTGATTTCTTTATCACCTACATCACTTCCTTTTCCACGTCTTTTCTGCATTCCCATCACTTTACAAATCATTAATTGTTCTTCCTACATAGAGATTATCATATTTGGATGACAGGCTGAAATGATGACCTGGAACATGGAGATGAGAAAGTTCTGTAAGCATGTTATCTCAATTTATAATGTAAGAAAAAGGCTGCAACAAATGTGTAAATAATGAGAAATGAGTAAAGAATAAGAGGAATCACATGGCCAGCATCTTTTAACAGTGTACTTTTGGCCTCAATTTGCAATCAAAAAAACTGTCTGAATCTTAGTGAAACCTTAGGGGAGAAAATAAAAAAAAATAATAATTGTACTTTCTGTGATTAGATGTTGGTTTGCTGTGAGTTTATCTCATATTTGTTGTGGTTCAATTCCCAGGAAATAAATGATAAAACAAAATTTTATGTGTAATATATAGAGATTATGTATAACATGTCAGAACAATATTCTATATCTGCAACATATTTGATATACATATGCATGTGAAATATAAATAAACTTATGGGTGCTTGTATTTATAATTTGATATATGTGAAATATTGATTAGTTTAAAGATATAAGTAGATGCTATTAATTTTTCCTTATTTGATGAGTCAATGTTTGTGTTGCAAGATATATATATATTACTTACAAAATTGGATTAATGGACAACATACAGATAAAATAGCTGGCCTTCAATGCCAGTGAAATCAGTTTTTACATTTTTCAGTTTACACATCGTGATTCTGTCTTTGACATTTGTAAGGAAGGAATGAGATTGGTAAGAGCAGAAAGAAGAAAGAAAGGGAGTGAAGAAGACATGGAGGAAAAAAGAAAGGCAGTGAGGCAGAAGGAACAAGGAAGATTGGTAGGCTAGAATAGGTCAAAAAGGAGGAAAGGCACAGAAATGATTAAATCTGGGGTTAATATCTGTTAATCATTATTTATCAGAATTAAAGGTCAACTAAACATCAATTCCTGAAACTCCTCAGTGCTCCAATTTCCTGAATGTATTCCTCCATCAATATGCACATGAAATTAATGCCTATTTCCATACCAGTGTTAAAGGAAGTAGCCCTTCCTCTTCTGTGTGGAAAAACATAAAATCTACATTTCTCTAAATAGTCTTTCGGCTTTATTTAACACTTCAATGAATTCTTAGTGCTTTGATAGTTTTTTTTTATATCCTGTAGTGATTCAAACACCTACATAGTTTTCTTTTATTCACCAAATTATTTATGATTACAAAGCTATTGGATATAGCACAAATTGTCTTAAAAATTGGGTAAGCTCACACAGAACTTAAGAACATGTCGAACAGAGAAATGCATGATTATTAGATTTTGGTTGTTAACCTTCCGTGTTATTTCCATTTTTCAGTTCCCACAGGTTGAAATCTTGTAGCAGATATCCTTTCTTCATTTCCTTATATTTGACTATATGCTCTGGAAGAACAGAGACCTCCCTCACCTGCCTTCTTCCATCTTGCTTTCATTTGTTTCTTCAAATTTTAAGATACGTGAAATTCTATTTTCAATTTCTTTCTATTAATACAAGTCTTTACTTTTTGCACTAAAGCTTCCTACAACTGTCTTTTATTACTCATTCACCCTGAAGAAAAATTATGTACTTCACTTGGAAGGCACATTGTTTGTTTCTTTGATACAGTGTATAAAGAATAGCAAGGTTTCTTCCCTCTTGTGACTACATAAGAATAATGAGAATTTTTAGAATCTTATTTCTCCTCTTTGATTCATTTTGTTGTTTTGTTCAAAAGTAAGTACTGAAAAATGTCACTGGCATATAAGAAGTTGAAAAAAGATAATAAAATTGACAATTTTCTTTTGGTGTAAATGATTCTGAAGTAGAAACAAGTAAATTATCATTTCATAAATACATGATGGGTTAGATATAGAAATAAAGAGTGAAAATGCATGTAAAAATTTATGTGTGTTTATATTTCTATTATATTTGTATTATAATGTCAGGAACTAGAGATTTATGTTGCAATTGAATGGTTTGATATTCAGGAGTGTTTAACTATATGTAAATTCAGTATTCTAGTATCTTCACTTGATGTAGGAGGTTCATTTGTCTATGTGTTACTTTCATTGGTTAATAAAGAAACTGCCTTGGCCTTTTGATAGGCCAGCCCTTAGGCGGGTGGAGCAGACAGAACAGAATGCTAGGAGAAAGAAAGCCTAGTCAGGCAGACTCATGAAGCTCAGGCCCAAGATGGACGTGGGTTAGAATCTTCCCGGTAAGCCACCACCT
>LOEQ01011563.1:0-14625 GCA_001685075.1 Bramus lutescens
TCTCTTAGGATTGGAGGGGGTGGGGTGGGAGGGTCTGTGGAGGGAGTGGGAGGGCAGTAGGAGGAAGGGAGGGAGTAGGAATTTGGATTGATATTTTTTAAGTAATAAAATAATAAAAAATATATAAAAGACTTAAATGGTACCAGAGAATTAACAGCTGAAGTGGAAAAGGAATTGATGATTGTTGAGGAGAAATCACAGGAGGCATATGTGGATAGGATGAATCCAAATCTTAACTGTATTCTAGTTATTTTGCCTTCCAGAATTTCTCCCATGGGAATTTTAATGCAGAGGGATGATATTATCTTAAAATGGATCCTTTTTTCACCACATAAACCAATTAAAAATTAAAAACTTATGTGGAAAAGTCTCTCAAATATAAAAGGTAAATTGAGACTTCATCAACTAGCAGGTATAGACACAGCAGAGATTATAGTGCCTTTTACTACTGTTGAAATTAAAAAGTTATGGGAAGGCAATGAACCATGGCAAAAAGATTGTGCTAATTTTTTAAAGAGAAATTAATAGCAACTATCCCAAAAGTGATATGCTTAACATTATAAAGATAACTTCTTGGATTCTTCCCTGAATTGTATGTGATGCCCCAATAACTGGAGCCTGTACATTTTATACTGATGCAAATAAATCAGGGAAGGCAAGTTACAAATCAGAAGAATTAAGTAAGGTGGAACAGAACCCTTATAATTCTGTCCAATAGCAGAATTATATGCTATTCTTGTAATCTAATGGATTTTAAAGAACCTCTCAATATAGTTACTGATTCACAATATGCAGAAAGAATTGTCTTACATATTGAAACTGCTGAATTTATACCAGATGATACAGAATTGACTTCATTATTCATCCAAGTGAAAGATATAATCAGGAATAGGCTTTGTTCTATATACATAACACACATCTTATCCCATACGGGTCTGCCAGGTTCTCTAGCACAAGGTAATGCAGAAATTGATTAATTATTGATTGGAAGTGTGTTGAAGGCCTCAAGATTTCATGAAAAACATCACGTCAATAGCAAAGGTTTAAAGAGAGTTTTCTGTTGCATGGCAACAAGCTAAGGAGATTATAAAGAGATGCCCTACTTGCTCTTTCTATAACCAAATGCCATTGCCTGCAGGAAGTAACCCAAAGGCTACTAAATTGAATGAAATCTGGCAGATGAATTTGTTCCACTTTATGGAATTTGGAAAATTAAAATACGTGCACCACACCATAGACATGTATTCAGGTTTTCAGTGGGCAACTGCCTTGAGCTGCCTTGAGTTACTATACATTTATTAGAAGTTATAGCCATCATAGGTATACCTGCACAAATAATGACAGATAATGGTCCAGCATATGTATCTTAGAAAATAAAACATTTTTTAAACTTATTATAATATAAAGCATATTAGTTATACCAAAGAATCCTAAAGTTCAGGCAGTTATAGAAAGATCAAATTGAACTATAAAGGATACACTAAATACACAGAAAGGGATGGAAAATACCCCCAGAAACAGATTGCATAATGCTTTATTAACCTTGAATTTTCTTAATGCTAATGAGAAAGGAACAATGACAGCAGAGAGACATTGGATAATGGAAGAAAACTTCTGAATTGAATCAACCAGTGTATTTCAAGGATGTGTTGACCTTACAGTGGGAAATAGGGGATGTGCTACATTGGGGAAGGGAAACACACAGAAGAAAAACTATGGATACTATCAAAATTAATAAAGATTCGCTTTGAAAAAGAGAAACCTCTTGAGAAAGAGAAATGACAGCTCATCCACAATGGTGACAACAATACAGGTGGTAAGGAAACCATATAGGGTTAGGGCAGGATTCTACTCTTGTCTTTATAGGAAAATACACATCTTCAAAAATTTAAGAGACTCTGGACGTTTGGATACTGACAGAAAGAAAAATAACTATCCAATAAGGATCGTCAAGAAAAAGGAATATGCCCTATGAGGACAGGTGATCAAAACATATATTTATACACATATATATGTTTATGAATATATAGAGCTGGTTTTGGAGTTGGACAATGGCTCTATCCTCTAAATCGAAGCATATTGTTAAAAGGAACATTCAGAGTTTCTGCCTCATGTCAGGAGCCATCTGGTATAGGACAAGAGAGACTTCAGGAAAAATTTTATTTTCTCCATGCCTATTTTCTCTATATCCTATTCTTCGTTGAATGTATGTGTTTATAAATAATGTTTAAGTTTTCCACGATGAACAATGGAGTTTTCTACAGATCCTTTCCTGCAGTGATCTTTGAAGTTTCTAGGAAGAAGATGGGGTCTCACAACCACAACTCCACCTGGTGATGCTGATAGTTCTGGTTTTTGGGTACCAGCTGCTGAAATGGTGCACCTTCTCATGACATATGGCCAGAACTCCAAATAAGAACTTTGGAAAAAGCCCTATCAACTGCATGGAAATCGTTTGCAACTGTACTAGACAGTAATCTTGAAACTTAACCATCACTTTACTTTTACAGGATCCAATAAAAAGAACATCGCCCCCATGACAGCTGGAAGAAATTCTAGAAAATAACATCCCCTCTCCCAACAAAATTTGTCCTCAGGGTTGGGAACACTGTTAAGGGGTTGTTAATTATTACTTGTATAAGGTAGAGGGTTGAGATGGAAACTGTGTAGTAATCTTATTCACAACTAATAATAATAGTGTGCAATGGAGTGAACACTTGTGAGCAATTATTTATGGATAATTTACATTGGTATAGTATTATGTATATTGATACAAGTTCAAATTATATTTGTTATTTCTGTTTGCAAGATTTGTACACCTATGCAAAGTTATTCTGTCAGATTGTATACATGTGTGTTTCTACCTCTGTTTAGGACATTTTGTATACTGATACAACTTTTAGGATATATTTTTGTATTGCATTATATATTGTTCTTACCTTTGATCAAGATATTTATATATTGTTCATATTTTGAGGTCATTGTTCCCATTTGCAGCACATTTGTTGACTGGTTAAATATTCTGACATGAAGTCTTTGTCTTTAAGTTATACAAGTATTAAATATTATAGCTCAGTAGTTGTTCATGTTTCATTTATATATATACATATATAGTCAGATTAATTACATTCTTTAGATATATAGAGATTGTATTCTTCCTAGATAGGTAATCTTCAACCACTTCAAGGATCTGTAGAACAAGGTGTTTAGATAATTTAGGATTCTGGTGACATGAAACATGATTACTCCTGACAGCACCAATCTATTCCCGAGAGAATATTGAGCACCGAAGACACTCCACTCAGAGTTTGTTTTCTTCTTGGCACAATTGGCCTTTTGACAAGGAGCTTCCCATACCTCAATCACTGATAAAGTATATGGTATCTGGATTGGATGAGCAAAACACAAGGAAAAGGACTGTCAAATCTTGCCAAGACAGGGTAAGACAGTTCTGAAAAATTTTCCTGCCTCTAAAAATGGTCTGTCAGTTACGCTGGGCCTTAGTCAAAGTTGGTTGCTTCAACATTGCTAATGAGACTTTGAGTGATTGCTCAGGTAGCCAATTGTCTCCATTATATACTGCTCTCTTTGGAAGCTGCTTGATTTCATGTCCTGCTACTCAAGTACTATTATCTCCCTTCTCGTGCCTTCGATGGGGTTGAAGATTATATAGCTATAGTTACCATCCTCTTATGGTTTATCCAAGCCTATTTCTGATGCAAGACTTAGACTCTTTGGAATAGAATGTTTATTAAAACATTTACCATGTGTTCATTGCTTGATATTGTTTATGTTGGTTGTAATTTTATACTTGATATCTGGTCTTGTTGTATATAATTTTGTATTGGGTTTGGATCTCTCTTATTTAGACAAAAGGGGAAGGTGATGGAGAATATTTGCCAACCAATTTTCTTTAAATGGTGGGACCAAGTTAGGGTGTGGTTTTCTGAGACCCAGAGAAAAACAACACATGGCCCAGGTGCTCTCTATATGTATTTCCTCACAGCACAGCTGAGCTTGGACTTCACATTCCTGTTTTGTGAGATTTCCTCTTGTAATATAGTTTTTTTTCTTTATTATCTTTTAGCTATCCTGGTTATTTCCCAAATTAAGCCAACTTCTACAATGTTGTATTTTTGTCAAAGGCTTTTTCAGCATCTAATGGGATGATCATGTGGCTTTTATTTTTAAGTTTGTTTATATGGTGAATTACATTGACATATTTTGTGTGTTGAACCATCCCTGCACCTCTGGGTTAAAGCCAACTTGATCATGGTGGATGATGGTTCTGATGTGTTCTTGGAATTTGCCTGTATTTTATTGAGTATATTTGCATTGATGTTCATGAGTGAGATTGGTAATTCTCTTTCTTAGTAATGTCTTTATGTGGTTTGGGTATCAGGGTAATTGTNACAGAAAGGGATGGAAAATACCCCCAGAAACAGATTGCATAATGCTTTATTAACCTTGAATTTTCTTAATGCTAATGAGAAAGGAACAATGACAGCAGAGAGACATTGGATAATGGAAGAAAACTTCTGAATTGAATCAACCAGTGTATTTCAAGGATGTGTTGACCTTACAGTGGGAAATAGGGGATGTGCTACATTGGGGAAGGGAAACACACAGAAGAAAAACTATGGATACTATCAAAATTAATAAAGATTCGCTTTGAAAAAGAGAAACCTCTTGAGAAAGAGAAATGACAGCTCATCCACAATGGTGACAACAATACAGGTGGTAAGGAAACCATATAGGGTTAGGGCAGGATTCTACTCTTGTCTTTATAGGAAAATACACATCTTCAAAAATTTAAGAGACTCTGGACGTTTGGATACTGACAGAAAGAAAAATAACTATCCAATAAGGATCGTCAAGAAAAAGGAATATGCCCTATGAGGACAGGTGATCAAAACATATATTTATACACATATATATGTTTATGAATATATAGAGCTGGTTTTGGAGTTGGACAATGGCTCTATCCTCTAAATCGAAGCATATTGTTAAAAGGAACATTCAGAGTTTCTGCCTCATGTCAGGAGCCATCTGGTATAGGACAAGAGAGACTTCAGGAAAAATTTTATTTTCTCCATGCCTATTTTCTCTATATCCTATTCTTCGTTGAATGTATGTGTTTATAAATAATGTTTAAGTTTTCCACGATGAACAATGGAGTTTTCTACAGATCCTTTCCTGCAGTGATCTTTGAAGTTTCTAGGAAGAAGATGGGGTCTCACAACCACAACTCCACCTGGTGATGCTGATAGTTCTGGTTTTTGGGTACCAGCTGCTGAAATGGTGCACCTTCTCATGACATATGGCCAGAACTCCAAATAAGAACTTTGGAAAAAGCCCTATCAACTGCATGGAAATCGTTTGCAACTGTACTAGACAGTAATCTTGAAACTTAACCATCACTTTACTTTTACAGGATCCAATAAAAAGAACATCGCCCCCATGACAGCTGGAAGAAATTCTAGAAAATAACATCCCCTCTCCCAACAAAATTTGTCCTCAGGGTTGGGAACACTGTTAAGGGGTTGTTAATTATTACTTGTATAAGGTAGAGGGTTGAGATGGAAACTGTGTAGTAATCTTATTCACAACTAATAATAATAGTGTGCAATGGAGTGAACACTTGTGAGCAATTATTTATGGATAATTTACATTGGTATAGTATTATGTATATTGATACAAGTTCAAATTATATTTGTTATTTCTGTTTGCAAGATTTGTACACCTATGCAAAGTTATTCTGTCAGATTGTATACATGTGTGTTTCTACCTCTGTTTAGGACATTTTGTATACTGATACAACTTTTAGGATATATTTTTGTATTGCATTATATATTGTTCTTACCTTTGATCAAGATATTTATATATTGTTCATATTTTGAGGTCATTGTTCCCATTTGCAGCACATTTGTTGACTGGTTAAATATTCTGACATGAAGTCTTTGTCTTTAAGTTATACAAGTATTAAATATTATAGCTCAGTAGTTGTTCATGTTTCATTTATATATATACATATATAGTCAGATTAATTACATTCTTTAGATATATAGAGATTGTATTCTTCCTAGATAGGTAATCTTCAACCACTTCAAGGATCTGTAGAACAAGGTGTTTAGATAATTTAGGATTCTGGTGACATGAAACATGATTACTCCTGACAGCACCAATCTATTCCCGAGAGAATATTGAGCACCGAAGACACTCCACTCAGAGTTTGTTTTCTTCTTGGCACAATTGGCCTTTTGACAAGGAGCTTCCCATACCTCAATCACTGATAAAGTATATGGTATCTGGATTGGATGAGCAAAACACAAGGAAAAGGACTGTCAAATCTTGCCAAGACAGGGTAAGACAGTTCTGAAAAATTTTCCTGCCTCTAAAAATGGTCTGTCAGTTACGCTGGGCCTTAGTCAAAGTTGGTTGCTTCAACATTGCTAATGAGACTTTGAGTGATTGCTCAGGTAGCCAATTGTCTCCATTATATACTGCTCTCTTTGGAAGCTGCTTGATTTCATGTCCTGCTACTCAAGTACTATTATCTCCCTTCTCGTGCCTTCGATGGGGTTGAAGATTATATAGCTATAGTTACCATCCTCTTATGGTTTATCCAAGCCTATTTCTGATGCAAGACTTAGACTCTTTGGAATAGAATGTTTATTAAAACATTTACCATGTGTTCATTGCTTGATATTGTTTATGTTGGTTGTAATTTTATACTTGATATCTGGTCTTGTTGTATATAATTTTGTATTGGGTTTGGATCTCTCTTATTTAGACAAAAGGGGAAGGTGATGGAGAATATTTGCCAACCAATTTTCTTTAAATGGTGGGACCAAGTTAGGGTGTGGTTTTCTGAGACCCAGAGAAAAACAACACATGGCCCAGGTGCTCTCTATATGTATTTCCTCACAGCACAGCTGAGCTTGGACTTCACATTCCTGTTTTGTGAGATTTCCTCTTGTAATATAGTTTTTTTTCTTTATTATCTTTTAGCTATCCTGGTTATTTCCCAAATTAAGCCAACTTCTACAATGTTGTATTTTTGTCAAAGGCTTTTTCAGCATCTAATGGGATGATCATGTGGCTTTTATTTTTAAGTTTGTTTATATGGTGAATTACATTGACATATTTTGTGTGTTGAACCATCCCTGCACCTCTGGGTTAAAGCCAACTTGATCATGGTGGATGATGGTTCTGATGTGTTCTTGGAATTTGCCTGTATTTTATTGAGTATATTTGCATTGATGTTCATGAGTGAGATTGGTAATTCTCTTTCTTAGTAATGTCTTTATGTGGTTTGGGTATCAGGGTAATTGTAGCCTCATAAAAAAGAGTTTAGTAATGTTCCCTCTGTTTCTATTGTGTGGAACAATTTGGGAGAGTACTGGTATTAGTTCTTTGAAAATCTTGTAGAATTCTGCGCTGAAACCATCTGACCCTGGGCTTTTTTTTTTTTTTTTAGTTGGAAAACTTGATGATGGTTTCNTTTCTTTGTTTCTATTTTGTTGATTTCAGCTCTCAATTTGATTATTTCCTGCCAACAATTTTTCTTGGGTGAGTTTGCTTCTTTTTGTTCTAAAGATTTCAAATGTGTTAATTCCCTAGTGTGCGATTTTTCCAGCTTCTTTGTGTAGGCATTTAGTGCTATAAGCTTTCATCTTAACATTGTTTTCATTGTGTCCCATAAATTTGGGTATTGTGTGTGGTCATTTTCATTGAATTTTAGGAAGTCTTTAATTTCTTCCTTTATTTATTCCTTAACCCATTGATGATTCAGGTGTGCATTGTTTAATTTCCATCTGTTTGTGGGCTTTCAAAAAATTAGTGTTGCTGTTGAATTCTAATTTTAAGCCATGATGAACTGATAAGATACATTGGGTTATTCCAATTTTTTTGTATCTGTTGAGGTTTGTTTTGTCACCAAGTATGTGGTCAATTTTTGAGAAGATTCCATGAGATGCTGAGAAGAAGGTATATTCTTTTATGTTTGGATAGGATTTTCTATAGATGTTTGTTAAGTCCATGTGAATCATAATATCTGTTAGGTCCCTATTTCTCTGTTAATTTTTTTTGTCTGACTGACCTGTCCATTGGTGAGAGTGGGGTACTGAAGTCTTCCACTATTAGTGTGTGGGGTTTAATATATGATTTAAGCTTCTGGAATTCACTGTTGCCATTGAGAGTCAGGTGTAATTCTGATAGGTCTGCCTTTGTATGTTACTTGGCCTTGTTCCTTTGCAGCTCTTAATATTCTTTCTTTATTCTTTATGTTTTGTGTTTTGATTATTATGTGGTGAGGGTACTTTTTTTGACCCATTCTATTTGATGTTCTGTGAGCTTCTTGTATCTTCATAGGCATATCTATTGTTAGGTTGGGAAAGTTTTCTTCTATGGTTTGTTAAATATATTATCTATGCTTAGAGTTGAACTTTTTCTCCTTCTTCTATTCCTATTATTCTTAGGTTTGGTTGTTCCATGCTGTCCCATATTTCCTGGATATTTTGTGTTGCTTTTATTAGATTTAATGTTTTCTTTTACTGGAGTAAATTTCCTCTAGTGTATCTTCAGTGCTTGAGATTCTCTCTTCTTTTTTATTCTGCTGTTTATGCTTGTGTTTGTGGTTCCTGATTGTTTTCTTATGATTTCTGTTTCTATAATTCCTCTATTATCTGTATTTAGATTTTCAAGTCTTAAATCATTTGTTTCATCTGTTTGTGTTGTGGGACCATGGTCTGTAGTCTGTCAATTATATTTTAAATAGATGCTGATTGGCTGGTAGCTAGGCAGGAAGTAGAGGCACGACAACCAGACAGGAAGTAGAGACAGGTCAAGGAGAACAGGAGAATTCTGGGAAGAGGATGCAGTCCCAGCCTAGATACAGAAGAAGCATGATATGATGGCCTCGCTGAAAAAGGTACCAAGCCATGTGACTAACATATACTAGAATAATGGGCTAATATAAGTTATAAGAGTTCATAAGAAGCCTGAGCTAATGGGACAGTCAGTTTACAACTAATGTATACCTCTGTGTGATTTCTTTGGGACTTAATGACTGTGGGAACCAGGCACGACAGAAACCTCGACATGTTTGATTGCTTTTTCTTGGTTTTCTTTAAGGTACTTGTTGATTTCCTTCAATTTTTTGTTTGTGAGTTGATTTCCTCTATTGTATCTTTAGCGCTTGACATAGTCTCTTCTTTCTCTTGTATTCTGCTGTTTATGGTTGTATTTGTGGTTTTTGATCCTTTTCTCATAATTTTTGTTTCCAGAATTCCCTTGGCTCAGGTTTTCTTTATCTTTATTTCAGTTTTCAAGTCTTGAATTGTTTCATCTGTTTGATTACTGTTTCATGGTTTTCTTTAAGGGATTTGTTGATAGCTTCCAATTTTTTGTCTGTCTTTTTCTCCATTTCTTTGAGGGAATTTTTCATTTCCTCTTTTAAGGGCCTCAAAAATTCTAAAGTTATTTTTAGGTCGTTTTCTTCTGCTTCATCTATATTTGGGTGTTCAAGTCTTGCTTTAGTAGAGCCACTAGTTGGTCTTGTGCTGCTCTTTGTGGTGTTGAGTGTATTCTTACCTTATCTACCCATCTTTTCCTCTTATTGTTGTAGTTGGGGCTGTGTCTCTGGTGATCAATCTTCCAGGTGCCAATGAATCCAAGGTTCAGATGGTAGCTCCCCATGCTGCAGTCAAGGCCACGGTTCCAGTTACCCTGGAGGTCACTCGGTGTTCCCAGAGGTCACTTGGCACTCCTGAGGGTTGCTCTGCAATCCTGGAGGTCATTTAGGACTAGTCCTATGGAGGTCACTTGCTTGGGGCTGCTCCTGATGAGGTCACTGTCTTGGGCCTGCTCTGGCAGAGGTCACTGGCTTGGGCCTGTTCCCACAGATGTCCCTAGCTTGGGCCTGCTTCTATGGAGGCCCCTGGCTTGGCCTGATCCCAGAGAGGTCTCTGGCTCAGACCTGCTCCCTTTGCAGTTGCTACCTTGTACCTGCCTCTGCAGAGGTTGTTTACAAGGGCCTGCTCCAGCAGAGATAGCTGACTCAGGCCCTGTATGAAAGATTTCAACCATCACAGGTATTCTCAAAGACACAGAACAACTAATGGGAAAAGGATATTTATGAATGTGAACAACATGATGAAACATTTATATCTGACTACTCCTTAAAAGTACATCAAAAAACCTTGGTAGTAAGACCCTCTTAATATAATCAAAGTGATAAAGCCTTTCCATTGTCACAGTCTTCATCAAGTACATAGAACTAATATTAGAGAAAAAAGCATGAATGTCATCAATGTGATAAAGCCATTGCATATCCCAGTTATCTTCTAAAATAGGAAAGAACTCATACTGAAGAATGACATTATGAATGTAATTAATGTGGAAAAGCTCTTTCAGAGAAGAGTTCTCTTCATAGGCATGAAGGAAGTCATACTGGAGAGAAATGTTCTGGATGTAATCAAAGTGTTAAAGCCTTTGCATATAAAACTCATCAGGGGCACAAAAGAAGTCATACTGGAGAGAAACTTCATGAATGTGATCAGTGTGGTAAAGCTCCCTTATACCTGCTCCTGTGGAGTTGCTGCCTCAGACCTGCTCAGGCAGAGGTTGCTATCTAAGGCCTGTTCCCTTAGATGCCCCTGGTTTGGGCCTGCTGCCTCAGAGGTCCTTGGCTTGGGCCTGGTCCTGCAGAGGTCTCTGTCTTGGGTATGCCTCCCAGAGGTTCCTGACTGGCACCCAGTCCTGCAGAGGTCTCTGGCTTGGGCCTCTGTGTTTTCTTTATTGCCTCTATTTTAGTTTTCAAATCCTGAGCTGTTTGAACTGTTTGCTTCACCTGTGTGTTTTTTCTTGGGTTTCTTTAAGAGATTTATTGATTTCTTTCAATTTTTTCTATGTCTTTTCCTCCATTTCTTTAAGGGAATTTTTCATTCCCTCTCAAAGGGTCTCTATTATCTTCATAAAGTAATATTGAAGGTCATTTTCTTCTGCTTCTTCTGTGTTAGAGTTTTCACATCTTCCTGTTGTAGGATCACTAGGTTCTTTGGTGTCCTGTTGGTCTTTATGTTGTTGGATGTATTCTTATACTACCATCTGCCCACCTCTTCCAGCAGTGGGTGCCTTGTTTCAGGGGGGTACCTCCCCCTTCAATTGGTGAAGGTGAGGCCTGTGACTTAGGTGATTGCTCTTCCTCCAGGTGCAGGTGGCTCCATGCCTCTAGTGGATGCTGACAAGGCTCTCCGGGGGTAATTTCTCAAGGGGCATTCTGGGCCAAGGCTCAAGTCTTTACAGATGTGGTGGAGGATGGTAGTGAGTGTGTTTAGGTTGTTCAGGGTTTCTGGGGCTTGGTTGGTGCTGATGGGGGAATGGGATGTTCCTTCCCAGGCAAGGCCCTAGAGAGCTGGGCCCTCCAAGTGGGGAACCCTGATGCTTATCTCTCCAGGAGCAATCTAGGCCAAGGCTCCAGTTCCTTTATTCCATTTCTTAATCTGTTTATCTCCTTGAACATAGGACTTAGCTACAATCTACTTTCTGGTGCTCCTTTTGCCTCAAATTGTACATTTTGTATTTTTTTCTAGTTTCTTGTCATTGTAAATCTTCATTAGAATAGAAACTAATAGCCACACAACAGAGTCTCTACCAGGATTTTTTGAGATTTCCTCTGCCAACAGAATTAATCCAAAAACTCTTCAATTAAGCCTCAGGCAGACTTTCCAGACAAGGGCAAAAAGCAGCTACTATGTTCACCACAAGAATATCACAAGAATCATCACTAGATAACATACTAAAACATACTAAAATTATGCTCATCTGAAATCTCTTGAGCCAGTTTCCCACAATTAAAATCACACTTAACTCACTGTCTTTTATACCTACTGGTCAGATCCATTAAGTAGCACTTAAAATATTCAACTACTTTTATAATCCAAAGCCACAAGGTCCACATTCCTTCAAACAAAATCAAGTTCAGGCCCATCACAGCAATCCCAAGCCCATACTTCTTAGTTTGGGTTTCTATTGCTGTGAAGAGACATCATGACCATGGCAACTCTTATAAAAGAAAACATTTAATTGGGATGGCTTACAGTTTCAGAGGTTTAATCCTTTATTATCATGGTGGGCCATGGCAGCATTCAGCAGACATGGTGCTGGAGCAGGAGCTGAAAGTTAATACATCTTGACCCACAGGCATTAGGAAGTAGTCTAGACATGGAAATGTCTTGAGCATATATGAGGCCTAAAAGCTAACCCCCACAGTGATACACCAGCTCTAACAAAGCCATAACTGCTCAAACAAAACCACACCTCCTAATAGTGCTTGTGGGGTACAATTATATTCAAAACACCACACTTATGGAATATCTTGAATATACACTGATTCCCTAATCCATGTGTGTAATGTTATGATTGCTGAATGGTATAAAACTAAATGGATTAACAGTTTTACAGAGTAGCCTTCACAGGGCTACTTATAGTAACCATAGTTAATATAATGATATTTCTTAAATAAATGCCTTGCAAACACTAAGCAGCTACCAGACATTGAGGTACAGTGTGTTTTGAGAATTTAATAATCATCACAAAGCCAAACTTTTTATTTACACTGTTTTGCCTTAAAACTTCAGGGCACATTAAATTTTCTTCTATTGGCTTGCACAAGAAAATAATGTCTCATGTCTTCTACAACTTTGATAATGCTCATCAATATTGCAGTCTTTTTATTTGTATCCTAAAACAGTGCCAGAAAAAGTATGACATATTGCTAGAGATTATGTATAATGGAAATTACTATCTTTGGTGAATCTTAGACCAATCCCTGATTTATTCACTACATTCTTCCTTTTTCACAGTCAAAATCACAGAATATCACCAATCTCTAAGAAAGACTTGTCACCTTGTTTAGAAAGTAGAGGGAAACTGATATTCATTTTTTGACAGGGTTTATCTATACAGCCCTGGCTGTACTGGAACTCACTCTGTAGACCATGCTGTCCTTGAACTCAGAGACTTGCCTGCCTTTGCCTCCTGAGAGCTGGGATTGCAGGCATGCAAAACCACTGCTCAGTTAAACTGACATTTGTATCTGTAGCAGTGAGTTTCTTGCAAGTTTCCAGCATCACATCTTTGTTGAGAATCTTCTGGGAAGGATTCATCAAAACCCACTCTTCATGAGTGAAGTTCACATGCACATCCTCATAGGTCACTGCATCCTATGGTAACCCATATACATATATAATAGAAATAGTGAGACTAAATTCATTCATTGTAAATGTACACTGCATTGAGTTTATGTTTACATAATTCTGTGTGCTCTACATATTAATTCCATGTTACTGAATTTCAAATGCAGTCTCCAACTCAATTTACAAGGAAACAGGGAAGATGAAGCCTCTCATTTCTGGCACATTGATTAGAAGATTGCATTGTGGGGGAATTTTCTAG
The DNA here is from genome assembly GCA_001685075.1 of Bramus lutescens. Taxonomy (NCBI): domain Eukaryota; kingdom Metazoa; phylum Chordata; class Mammalia; order Rodentia; family Cricetidae; genus Bramus; species Bramus lutescens. The sequence continues at coordinate 13,459 of LOEQ01011563.1, forward strand.
TAACATATACAGAAAGACATGCAAACAGAGACACTATGGAATATACATAAAATTGTTATCAAAATTATTAACTTCAAAAAAAGATGGACAAAATGTGCCTGGTGGTGCATACCTATAATCCCAGACCTCATGGGAAAGAGATAGATGAATGTCTGTGATCACCAAGTCAGCTTGGTCTGTGTAGTGATTCAGAGGACAGACAGATACGCAATGAGACCCTGTTTGAAACAAATAACAAGGGACAGAGAGCATTCGGGGGCTGATGTGAAATCTCTCCAAACAGTTAAGCATTCACTTGTCTTCCAAAAACTGGAGTGACTCTGAACTGTAAGGCTAATATGATATTCATACTAAGGAATGCATTTTAGTAAGCTACTGATAGAACAAAATGTTCTCTTTGAGAGCGGAACACAGAAAAACTGTAGCGATAAAGATTTTTAAGAGTAAGAAATACAGAAAAGCTTAGAGTAATAGATTTTTGCAGTGTAGAGCAAGGAAGGAACGGTTAGATATAAGAGATTGAGGCCAAACTGTTTATAAACCGAGGAGGACAGAGAGGGTTGCAAAATGGAACATGGAGGGAGTTCTTTGAAGTTCCAAGAGGGAGGTGAGAGAGAAAGAGATGTTTCCCCGAGGTGCCTTGCCTGGTCAGGATCCCATCAACTATCACCAGTCAGGATACAGATTGACCGCTGTCCAGGGGCCGCATCACTTGACCCTGCTCCATAGAACCAGTAATGTCTCCATCTTCTGCAGCAAGACTGTCATTTGGCTTCTCGGTGCCCTCTCCTCCTCAGACTTGGCCAGAATAGACTAGTGCACCTTCAAAACCTCCTTTACTATAAAGACTTCTTCGGAGAGTTCTTTAATTTGGAAGGGGGAGGGGCTTGATAAGTAGGCACCCTGACCCAGGGAAGAACCAGGGACCTTTTCTTTGGACAACTTGGTACAGGGCTACGGACTCAGTACAAGATCCGAGATAACTCAAAATTTATAGACCCCATATGCTGAAAGTTTTTGCTCATATTGTTAAATGTTTGGGAAGAAAAAAAATCCAAAGAAAGAATTATTTGTGACTTTTTTTTTGGTTTTTGGAGGCAGGGTTTTACTGTGGCTTTGGAGCCTGTCCTGGAACTAGCTCTTGTAGACCAGTCTGGCCTTGAACTC
>LOEQ01011563.1:14664-34350 GCA_001685075.1 Bramus lutescens
CACAGAGATCCGCCTGCCTCTGCCTCCCGAGTGCTGGGATTAAAGGCGTGTGCCCCATACCCCGGCTATTTTGTGACTCTTGAGGCAATTCTAAATCACATTTTGATTTTTGTCGCAAATGTTTCAGTGCGGATGTGTGGGTTCACGTGAGTCTGAGAGATGAAGACTCAGAGACCCATGAAAATGAACTTAGCAGCTGCAGGGTGCTCAGACTCGATTAACTGGAACACCTTACCCTTAACTCTCTGCACCTTTATTCTTTCCTATGTTTCCACTTTAGCCAGTAGATTCCATATCTCAAAACAAACTGATAGAAGCTTCCCACAATACAATGCTGGGTGCAAATACCTAATTTACAAGGTACCATGGTTTTCAGGATTTCCTCTAAATCAAATTTTGCATAGGCTTTGTATCCATGGGAAACTCCCAGTTGAGATTCATATAGAGCAACAAAAGGTATTTGTAATACAAAGGAAATCTTAGGGGCTGTGTGAAAACTCTGGAGCCAGACCAGGTATAACCCAGTGGTGTTTCATGTCTAGTAGAGGTTGCTTGCTCTCCCTCTGGTGCTAGATCAGCAGGACATTATACCACAGATATTTATCAGTAAAAGTTTTAATGATGTATGGCCCTGGGTATTCACAACACACAAAAAGCAGACACTTTGTGGTCTACAAATCAGTGAATATTTTGTCTCTTTGAGTCTCTGTTGGCACATCTTGGCGAACACTAGAGTCTGGAGATGCCTGGCCACGTCTAGTGTCTCTAAAAGTCAACCTGGATTTTAATATCAATTTATGGGATGTCCTAAATTGACCTGTGACCTCCACATATGCACACAAAGAGCACACACCATACAACTGGGGCCAGCAAAATGATTCTGGGGGTAAAGACATTTGTTATCAAGCCTGTCTTTCTACTTGAGGTCCATCCCTGGGGATCCACATGGTTGAAGGAGAAAATGGATTCAGTAAGTTGTCCTCTGACTTCCAAACATATATGGTCTTACCCCTACATTAATAAATGCATTCAATTTTAAAAGAACTCTTTAAGGGTACAGATGAGAAATGTGGGTTCAAATCCTTACTTATGATCCATTTAGTGGCTATGTGACTTTGTGTGAGTGGCTTCACCTCCTGTACCTGTTACGAGAGGGAAGTGCTCCATACTTGTTACTGTGGTTACAATAACCACTTGAAGCATCAACACCCAGAATTGCTCTAGCTGAGACTCTCTTCCTTCTCTGTGCCTCTCTTTTCCATGTGAGAAGTGGAAAGATTTTGCATACCTCGTCACCTAGGAGGTTCTTCAGTTTTGTGTTTTGCTTAGTATGCCTTGACAGTGAACAGGAAGGAACCCTCCTTTTTGTCATTCTCCTTGTCTTTGTCCCTAATCTCTTGGGCATAATCCTAGCCTGCTCTAACTCTCTATGAAGCTACTGGAGCTTCAGTTTGGCCATAGCCAGTGTTGGGTTCAGGGGTTCACACAAAGATGGAGACAGACCACCAAAGTCTAATAAACCAGAAGCAAATTATTCAAGAAACCAGATTCCAGAAAAACAAGAAGCAAACTTAAAAAAAATAAATAAAAGAAAAAGAAAAACATCATGGGACACAGAGCTTATTGGCTCGCTGAGACTACGGACCAGAGTTCAGGCTTCTGACACTGTGGCAAAAGGCCAGTTTCTGAACCCACCTTTTCATAGTACAGGCACCAAGCATTAGGTCTGAATATTCCCTAACCTGCGGGTCAGTCAACAGAGACCCTAAGCTGGGTAGTGAGAGTTGAAAAGGACAAGAGACAAGGGATGGAGACAAGACAGATTCTGATCAAGTCTTGTTTATCAGGGGAGCAAATGGGGTAGCTAGATATAGGGTAATGGGAAGGAGGGAGTGGGTTCTAACATCAACGGGTAACTAGGCAGTTATGAAATATGTTCTAAAGAGATTACAGCTAAAGTCACTAATTGCAAGGAAACAGATGTTTTTAGCAGTTATTTTAAAGAAAGGACTGTTAGTAATATCAGAAGGTTACTAAATGAGAATAATTGGTTCTTAGGCTGGAGACTTAGAAAACAGCAAAAATCTTTTCACACAATCTCAAGGTAAAACTCAGATACAGATTGCCTTACTTTACAATCTTCATTTTTCAGTTAAACTAATGTTTGTGCTTAACCTATTGCCTTCCTTGGTACTTCCAAAAATGTTTACTGAAGCCCTGTCCCTTCTCTTTGATGCTGACAGTTTCACATAGCAGGGATAATGTGTAACCCAGAGGCCATATATCTATTTCCTAAAACTTGACTCAGCTCATATCTGTAGGCTAGCTCTCAGTTTGCAGAGAGATGCTTTGGNTTTTCAGTTAAACTAATGTTTGTGCTTAACCTATTGCCTTCCTTGGTACTTCCAAAAATGTTTACTGAAGCCCTGTCCCTTCTCTTTGATGCTGACAGTTTCACATAGCAGGGATAATGTGTAACCCAGAGGCCATATATCTATTTCCTAAAACTTGACTCAGCTCATATCTGTAGGCTAGCTCTCAGTTTGCAGAGAGATGCTTTGGCCTTGTAAATAGAGCTATGGGTTATAAAATGGAGTAACCCACTGTTAATAGTTAATCCTTAAGCTGCTGAGAAAGCTGCCGACAGCCTGTTCTCATTCTCCTAGGCTTACAACTTTATATTTTATTTTTATTTTCCTATTCCTGGACCCTTTCAGCCAGGTGGGCTTCAATCGTGTCCATATCTCCATACACACAGCCTCACACTGCGTCTGTGGCCCTAACCCACATAAGACTCTAAGGACATTTAGACCTCAAAGGGGATTGGATCCTGGATGGATTCTATCATTCCATGCTGAACTGATGGCATTCTACCTCAGGGAAGGCTCTGGATTCTGACCCGTCCCTAGGAGCATTCTGACAGTGCCATGTACCTCTGGCTACTGTGTGTTTCCAGATACATAATTAAGGCTCTCTGTGCCCGAACTGCCACACTCAGTGGTGCAGGCCTATTCTCTAGGTATGTAGACGGTTAAGGCAGAAGGGCCAGGATTTCAAGGGCTCCAGCTTTAGTTCAAGGGCAGCCTAGGCAACAAAAAGATACCCTCAACACACACACACAAATCTCATTGAACAAAAATTTTAATTTTAATCTGTAGTTTGTTTGAATTTTGGGTTCCTTTTGCTTGTTCTTTTGAGACAGGGTCTCATTGTGGACCTGTGTATCAATAAGTCCTGTATCAATGTTTTCATCTCAGATGGGTCTCACTGGGTAGACACTAGTTCAGCATGCATCTGACCTTTGTATTATCAGGGCATTATATTGAAGCCTGCTATCCCAGTAATTGGAGGTGGAGGCAGGAAAGTCATGATTTCAGGGCCAGCCTGAACTTCTTGAGCCTATTTTAAAAACCAAGCCCCCAAAACAATGATTAACCACAAAGAGAAAGGGCTCAGTGGATGTTATGGCATGGCACAGCACACAAAGTGGTTTATAGCCAAGACAGATGGATATTGTTTGGTCCTGAGGTCCCACATGGTAGAAGGAGAGGAGTAGGCCCCACAGCCTGTCATAACTTTTGAGCTGTAATATGCATATGCATACACAAAGACAAGAATAAACTACTAATTTAATTCATACATTAAATCTAAAATAAAAAGGAAAGAGAGACTGTTCAGCAGTTTACTGCCTCTTGCAGAAAACACTGTGTGGGTTCCAGGACCCACATGGTGGCTCACATATGTAACTCTAAAGTACCAGGGATGACTTTCTCATCTTGCTTAATGATCAGTGACCTTATTTGCAGACAAAAATAGAAAGATGATCATGTTTATGTAGAAATATGCCTAAAGGAGAGCCTGGTGGCAGGAGACACTCATGTGAAAGACCTTGCTCTTCTCCTCTCACGCCTGGATCCCACTTCCACCAGCTGTCTCTGAAGCCAGGTCATGTGGTCTGGCAGGGTGCCCAGCCCACACTGGCTGCATCTCAGGTGGAGCAAGGCTCTGAGCTTAAATCCCAGCACCTTTGTAAAGATGATCATGCAAATGTTTGTGTAATTATGTACTGTAAAGATTTTTTAAATCACATTTTATTTCTTCTCTGTGTATCTGCAGGCAGGTGCACATAATGCCACAGTGCATAGGTGGTAGTCAGAGGACATCTTGAGAATTGGTTTTCTCCTATCATGTGAGGTGCAAAGTTAGGTCACTGGTGTTGGTAGCAGGCCACATTATTGGCTAGTCAGTCTTGCTGACTCTAACTGTACACAGGACTATATGTTTGTGGACTATAGTTTATGTGTAGAGCACGTGAGATGTGTCAGCACTGCTACCCTTTTTGCATGTGTGTTTGGAGAAGTCTTCATGGGTGTTCGTTTGTGGGAGTTGGGTGTGGCAAAGGTGTTGTGAATGCATCATGTTACCTGTGTGTATCTCTTGTATATCAAGGTTGGCCTGACACTGACAGACTTGGCCAAAGTAATAAAGTCCTGCCCACCCACCTTGGTTTCACTCATTGCTGCATTTGTAGTTCTCATTCCTGTCTGTCCCAGCCTCTGCTCTGCCCGCTGCTGGTCCCTCCTTTGATGTGGCTCAGCTCAAAATGCCCCTGCCTGCACTTGCCCCACCTACTTTAATGAATGCCCCACTGGATCCTGTTCCAATTTTCCTTTAAGTTTCCCCAATAATCCAAGTCTCTAGCACCACCCAACCTCTGTCCCTGCACCCACAGTAGCACCCCAACACTCTGGCCCCTCTCTGATTCCAACCCTACCAAGCCCACCAACCTCCCTGATTCTATAGTAAATACTTGTCAGCAAAGGAAATTCTAATAGGCATTTGGGCAATTTCCCATGTGACTTGCTTGTACATTTTCACATGCTCAGTCAAATCACAAATACATCACGTCCATTTGATAATAGATTGCTGCTGCTTATGCTCTAATTTATGACTTGGCATGTCAGAGAACACCCAGATCATGATGGGCAGGCAGCTCAGGTTGCATGATAATATGATGGCAGTGCACTGTCTAATGTTCAGGTTTCCACTCAGACTGAATAGCAGGCCAACAGCTGTCTCTAAAATGGAAAATGGTTGTGTGTAGATGGTGGTAGAACCCTGCTCCAAGATCACAGAGGTCTCTTCTTTGGACCAGCAAAGATGCCTAACAGAATTGCTATCTACCACTGACACTTGAATCCCATTAGTTGTGGTAGAGAAGCCAATACAGCAGCTGGGACCAATTGAAGACCTCCTGTTCCCAGCCCCCCACAAAGCTAGCAACTTTCTAAGTCACTTGTTGTATGGGCCGAAATAACACACCCAAGAAAGGAATGTGTTGTCTCCAGAACCCAAACAGGCCCACCAAATGTTGTGCTTCTTTCTTGGTGGTGGAAGGGGACGGGTGCTGTAACTTGTCCTTCACATTAGAATGAACATCTCTGCATATCACATAGCACTGGATTCCTAAGAATTTCAATGAGAGAGAAGGACGTAAAATTTTGGTTAATGTCCCATCCTCTGATGCACATATATGTTACCAATGAGTTTGTGGTTACTATCTCCTGCATAATATAATCAATACAGTACAGTAATGTGATATTTTGCCAAAGATACATCAGGCTATAGAGCTTCCATTGGCTATCTGGTAATTTCTGGCTATTATCCTGTAAATAAATCCATTCCAAAGATTTAAGCTCTTGTGATATAATACCTATAGGAGACAATTTAGTGGGAAAAATAAGTTTAAAGACAATGAACAATCAATGTGATACAAAAATGACGGTTTTGGTCAGAGTTCAAATACCTCTCAGGATAATATGCAATGACAGTCTAATGACATCTTTCCTTCTGTAGTTTTAAGTAGATTGGCTAGTGCACAATTAGATGTTAAACATTTTGATTTTACTGATATTGCCCTGTAAATAACGATCTCAGTTCATGAGGCCAGGAAGGAATTGGTAAAGGAAGTTAACTTTCCACAGGCTCTCTTAAGTAATCATCAAGAGGGTGAGTGCTGAGAATTGTACCTGGGTCCCCTGGAAAAGCAGCCATCTTTCCAGATTTGTTTTTTTGCGGTTTTGGACACAGGATTTTCTATATACCCATGGACATTCAGGAACTCAATATCTGGGCCACACTAGTCTCAAACTCCCTTCAACTCGGCCCAGGGGGAGTGGGATGCGTCATCCAGAGAGATTCACCTGCCAGTCTCTCCCAAGGGCTGGGTTTACAAGCACGTAGCACTACACCAAGATGATTTATCTCTGAACCAGACAACGAAAGGATAAGATTTAAACAGAAAGCATCTCTTTTTGAACACTAATATTTCTAGGAAGTTTTCAATGAATTAATTTCAATGGGTAAATCTCATCCCATTTTTTAATATTTTGATTAACTACTTAGCTTTGTAAGTTTCCTCTTTAAAAAAATTAACTGTGGCTGGGTGGTAGTGGTACATGTCCTTAGTTCCCAAACATGAGAGGCAGAGGCAGGCAGAGCTCTGTGAGTTTGAGGTCAGCATGGCCTACAGAATGAGTTCCAGGAGAGCAGGAGCTACACAGTGAAACCCAGTCTCAAAAATGAAAAAAAAAGGTATGCAAACAGCAGTGCTATGGTGTGAATGTGCCAATCAGAGGACAATTTATAGGTGTCTATTGCCTACTTCCTTTATGTGAGAACTAGAGAACAAACTGATTCAGTCAAGTTTGGCAGTAAGTGCCCTAAAGTGGTGAGTGAACTTTCTGGCCCTTATTTCAGTTTCAAAACTATGTATATGCTAATGTGTGGGTGTGCATAAAACCTAAGTGTAATAATCAGAGAAAATTTTGTATGAGTAATATGGGTCTCTCAGAGAATGAACTCAGGTCATCAATCTTAGCAGCAACCATGTTTACCCACTGATAAAGTTTCCTGGCATTTGTTTTAGAGAAAATGTAAAGAACAAGTCCTCAGAATAAAGTAACATAATCTAAAACTAATGGAGAATACCACAAGTACCATTTTAATTTGCAAATTCATTTTATTTTTTAAATTATTATTTCCATATTGTTGGAATACAGTATGCTGAAAGACTTTACCACATTGACTATATCCACAGGGTTTCTCTCCAGAATGACTTCTTCCATGTATTAAAGATGACTTTTATGTGAAAAAGGTTTACCACATTGTTGCCATGCATAGAATTGCTCTCATATTACTTCTTTCATGTATTTGAAGATGACTTTTCCATGCAAAGGTTTCATGACATTGATTACACTCAGAGGGTTTCTCTCCAGCACGATTTCTTTATGAATGAAAAGACACTTCTGTGCAAAGGCTTCACCACATGTATTACATCCATAGGGTTTCTCTGGTATGACTTCTTTCATGCCTGTGAAGATGACTTTTATATGCAAACACTTTACCACAATGATTACATCCATAGGGTTTCTCTCCACTATGGCTTCTTTCATGCCTGTGAAGGTCACTTTTACATGCAAAGGCTTTACCACATTGATTACATCCATATGGTTTCTCTCCAGTATGACTTCTTTTATGTCTGTGAAGATGACTTTTACGTGAAAAGGCTTTACCACATTGATTACATTCATTGGGTTTCTCACCAGTGTGACTTCTTTCATGATTACGAAGATCATTGATACATGGAAAGGCTTTACCACATTGACTACATACATAGGGTTTTTCTCCCGTATGACTTCTTTCATGCCGGTGAAGAACACTTTTATATGCAAAGGTTTTACCACATTGCTTACATCCATAGGGTCTCTCCCCAGTATGACTTCTTTCGTGTATATGAAGATGACTTTTACGTGCAAAGGCTTTACCACACTGATCACATTTATGAAGTTTCTCTCCAGTATGACTTCTTTTGTGCCCGCGATGAGTTTTATATACAAAGGCTTTAACACTTTGATTATATCCAGAACATTTCTCTCCAATAAGACTTCCTTCATGCCTATGAAGAGTACTCTTCTCTGAAAAGACTTTTCCACATTCATTACATTCATAATGTCGTTCTCCAGTATGAGTTCTCTCATGTTTTAGAAGATAACTGGGATATGCAATGGCTTTATCACATTGATGACATTCATGCCTTTTTTCTCTAATATTAGTTCTGTGTACTTGATGAAGACTGTGACATGGAAAGGCTTTATCACTTTGATTATATTCATAGGGTCTTACTACCAAGTGAGGTTTTTTGTGTACTGTTAAGGAGTAGTCATATATAAATGTTTTATCATGTTTCTTACATTCATAAATATCCTCTTCCTCATTGGTTGTTTTATGTCTCTGAAAATACCTGTGATGGTTGAAGTCTTTTGTACAAGGCCCACATTTATCACTTCCTTTTTGTATGCGAATTTTTTCACTTCTTTGAAGACAACCGGAAGAACTCAGAGTTTTACCACACTGATTGCATACATAACATTTTCCTGCAGTGCTAGTAACACTACATGTACAAAGTAATCTGGTAAAGGCACACGAATTTCCATATTCCTTGTACTCATAAGGCTTTTCTCCAATGTGAGAGTGTAAACTCGTATCACAGTCATCATGTCTTCTCATAGTTGGGACTACTATACAGCTTTTAAATGTTCTGGGAGAAACAGAGGTACATTGCTTCTTTCCATATTCCTTATGTTCACATGGCTTGTGTCCAGGGTGACAGATGATACAACTATTAAAGGAAGAATAACAAAATAAAAGGTTTCCACATTATGTTCAACATAGTTTAAATTGTTGAGACTCATAGAGATGTGCTATAGGGATTCAGGTTTCTTTATTATGACTCTGTATCTCTCAGAAATTGCTCCTCTACTAAACTATGGTAAGTCATAACTAGTTAAGGAACCCCAAAGAAGGGAAAATCACACACAATAATATCACTTACAACAAAAACTAAAATGACAAGAACTAACAATCATTGGTCATTAATATTCCTTAATATAAATGGACTCAGTTCACCTATAAAAGGACAGGCTAACAGACTGGATACAAAAACAGAATTCATCCTTCTGTTGCATACAGCAAACACACTTCAACCTTAAAGACAGATATCACCTCAGACGAAAGGGTTGGGAAAATTTTTCCAATCAAGTGGACCTAAGTAATAAGCTGGTTTAGCTATCCTAATATCTAACAAAATAGACTTCAAATGAAGATCAATCTAAAGAGAAAAAGAAAGACATTTCATATTAGTCACAGGAAAACTCCATCAAGAGGAAATCCCAATACTGAACATCTATGCCCCAAACACAAGGGCACCCTCATATGTAACAGAAATATTACTAAAGCTTAAATCACACATTAAGCCCCCAACACTAATAGTCGGAGACCACAACACTCCACTCTCACCATTGAACAGGTCTGACAGACAGAAACTTAATAGAGAAATAAGGGAACTGACAGATGTTATGACTCAAATGGACTTAAGAGACATCTAGAGAATATTCCATCCAAACATAAAAGAGTATACCTTCTTCTTGGCACCTCACAGAACCTGCTCAAAAGGTGACCACATACTCAGTAACAAAGCAAACCTCAAAAGATACAAAAGAATTGGAATAACCCCATATATTATGCCAGATCACGATGGCTTAAAGTTAGAATTTAACAGCAACACTAATTTCCGAAAGCCCACAAACGCATGGAAATTGAATAATGCTCACCGAATCACCAATGGGTCAATAAAGAAATAAAGAAAGATATTAAAGACTTCCTAAGATTCAGTGAAAATGACCAAACAACATACCTAAACTTATGGGACACAATGAAAGCAGTGTTAAAAGGAAAGTTCATAGCACTGAATGTCTACATAAAGAAGCTGGAAAAATACAACACCAGTGAGTTAAGATAACACCTGAAAACTCTAGAGCAAAAAGAAGCAAACTCACCTGGGGAACTAACTGGCAGGAAATAATCAAATTGATTAAAATTGATTACAATTGAAACAAAGAAAACAACACAAAGATTAAAAGAGACAAAGAGTTGATTCTTTGAGAAAAATCAACAAAATAGACAAACCTTTATCAAAAGTAACAAAAAGGCAGAGAAAGAATATGCAGATTAACAAGATCAGAAATGAAAAGGGGACATAACAACAGACACAGGAAAAAAAAGAATCATCAGGTCACTTACATACATATGAGGGTGCCCTTGTGTTTGGGGCATAGATGTTCAGTATTGGGATTTCCTCTTGATGGAGTTTTCCTGTGACTAATATGAAATGTCCTTCTTTTTCTCTTTAGATTGATCTTCGTTTGAAGTCTATTTTGTTAGATATTAGGATAGCTACACCAGCTTGTTACTTAGGGTCCATTTGATTGGAAAATTTTCCCAACCCTTTCGTCTGAGGTGATATCTGTCTTTAAGGTTGAAGTGTGTTTGCTGTATGCAACAGAAGGATGAATTCTGTTTTTGTATCCAGTCTGTTAGCCTGTCCTTTTATAGGTGAACTGAGTCCATTTATATTAAGGAATATTAATGACCAATGATTGTTAGTTCTTGTCATTTTAGTTTTTGTTCTAATTTGTACTCCACAAAATTGGAAAACTTAGAATAGACAATTTTCTAGACAAATATCATTTACCAAAATTAAATCAAGACCAGATAAACAAAGTAAATAGACCAATAACTGCTAAGGAAATAGAAACATATCAAAAAACTCCCAACCAAAAAAAGACCAGGAACAGATGGTTTCAGCATAGAATTCTGCAATATTTTCAGAGAAGAACAAATACCAATACTCCTCAAATTGTTCCACACAATGCAAACAGAGGGAACATTACCAAACTCTTTTTATAAGGCTATAGTTACCCTGATGCCCAAACCATATAAAGACACTATTAAGAAAGAGAATTACACACTAATCTCACTCATGAACATTGACGCAAAAATACTCAATAAAATGCTAGCAAAACGAATCCAAAAACACATCAGAAAAATTGTTCACCACAACCAAGTAACCTTCATCCTAGAGATACAGGGATGGTTCATTGTATGTAAATATGTCAATGTAATTCACTATATAAATAACCTGAAAGAAAAGAACCACATGATCATCTCATTAGATGCTGAAAAAGCCTTCAACACAATTCAACGCCCTTCATGATAAAAAGTCTTAGAGGGAGCAGGGATACAAGAAACAAACCTAAACATAATAAAGGTAATATACAGTAAGTCAACAGTTAACATTAAACTAAATGGAGAGAAACTCAAAGAGATCCCACTGAAATCAGAAACAAGACAAAGTTGTCCACTCTCTCCAATTAACACAAAACAGTACTTGAAGTTCTAGCTAGAGCAATAAGACAAAAAAAAAAAAGGAGATCAAGGGGATACAAATCAGAAGTCAGACTCTCACTATGTGCAGATGATATGATAGTATACTTAAGTGACCCCAAAAATTCCACCAGAGAACTCCTACAACTCATAAACACCTTTAGTAATGTAGCAGGATACAAGATTAACTCAAAAAATCAGTAGCCCTCCTTTATATAGATGATAAATGGGCCAAAAAAGAAATCAGAGAAATATCACCCTTCAAAATGGGCACAAATAACATAAAATACCTTGGGGGTAATGCTAACCAAACAAGAGAAAGATCTGTATGACAAGAATTTTAACTCTTTGAAGAAAGAAATTGAAGAAGACACCAAAAATTGGAAAGATCTACCATGCTCTTGGGTAGATAGGATTAACATAGCAAAAATGGCAAAGCAATTACCAAAAGCAGTCTATAGATTCGATGCAATGTCCATCAAAATCACCACAAAATTCTTTACAGACCTTGAAAGAATAATACTCAACTTCATATGGAAAAACAGAAACCCAGGATAGACAAAACAATCCTGTACAACAAAAGAACTTCTGGAGGCGTCACAATCACAGACTTCAAACTCTACTATAATGCTATAGTAATGAAAAGAGCCTCTTAGTGGCATGAAAACAGACAGGAAGACCAACGGAATCCAATTGAAGACCCGGTTATCAATCCACACCACACCTGATTTTCGACAAAAAGCTAAAAATATAATAAAAAGATATATAATATATATCTTATATATATACTTTAATAATTATATTAATTTTAATAATAAAATTAAAGCATATTCAACAAACGGGGCTGGCATAACTGGATATCAACATGTAGAAGAATGAAAACAGATCCATAACTATGATATTGCACAAAACTCAAGTCCAAATGGATCAAAGGCCTCAATATAAAACCAACCACACTGAACCTCATAGAAGAGAAAGTGGGAAGTACAGTTGAATGCATTGGCACAAGAGACCACATCCTAAATATAACACCAGTAGGACACTGAGAGAAACAATTAATAAATGGGATGTCCTGAATCTGAGAAACTTCTGTAAAGCAAAGGACACTGTCAATACAAGAAAACAGCAGCCTACAGATTGGGAAAAGATCTTCATCAACCCTACATCAGACAGAGAACTGATATCCAAAATATACAAAGAATTCAAGAAACTTGATATCAAGAAAAGAAATAATCCAATAAAAAATGGGGTTCATACCTAAAGATGACCTCAACAGATGAATCTCAAAGGGCTGAAAGAAATTTAAGGAGTTGCTGAACATCCTTAAGCCATCAGAGAAATGCAAATCAAAATAACTTTAAGATTCCATCTTACAACTGTTAAAATGACCAAGATCAGAAATACTGATGACAGCTTATGCTGGAGACAATGTGGAGTAAGGGGAATGCTCATCCATTGCTGGTGGGAATGCAAACTTGTACAGCCACTTTGGAAATCAGTATAGTGGTTTTTCAGAAAATTGGGAATCAATCTACCTCAAGACCTAGCTAAAAAAAACCTCTTGGATATATACCCAAAGGATGCTCAGTCATACCACAAGGACACCTGCTCAACCATGCTCACAGCAGCATTATTCATTATGGCCAGAACCTGGAAACAACCTAGATGACCCTCAACTTAAGAATGAATAAAGAAAACGAGGTACATTTATACAATGGAGTATTAATCAGGCATAAAAACAATGACATCATGAAATTTGCAGACAAATGGATGGCCCTAGGGAAAAAAATCATCCTGAGTCACATAACGAGACCCAGAAAGACAAACATGGTATGTATTCACTCATAAGTGGATACTGTATGGAAAGCAAAGGATAAGCAGACTACAGTCCAGAGCCCCAGAAAAGCTAGGTAACAAGGAGGACCCTAAGAGGCACACATTGATCACTCAGAAGGGGAAGTAGATGAGAACTACAGGTAAATTGGAGGTGTGGTGGTAGACGGGAGGGAATGGAGGATGAGAACATAAGGGAACAGAATGGTCGAGTTGGGGGAGTGACAGAAAGGGAGAGCAATAAATGAGATATCTAGATAGAGAGAGCCATTATGGGGTTAGGGAGAAATCTGGTGCTAGGGAAATTCCCAGGAATCCATGAGGATGACCCCAGCTAAGCCTCCTACCAATGATGGAGAGGGTGCCCAAACTGGTCTTTTCCTGTAATCAGATTGATAACTGCCCTAACTGTCATCATAGAACCTTCATCCAGCAACTGATGAGAGCAGAGGTGGAGATCCATAGCTAAGCCCTGCCCCAAGTTCTGGGAGTCAAGTCAGAGAGGGGGAGGAGGGATTATGTGAGCAAGGGGTTTCAAGATCATGATGGAACAACCCACAGAGACAGCTGACTCAAGCTCATAGGAGCTCACAGACTCTGGACCAACAACTGTGGAGCCTACATGGGACCGAGCTGGGCCCTTTTCATGTGGGTGATATTTGTATACCTTGGTCTGTTTGTGGGACCCCTAGCAGTGGGACCAGCATCTATCCCTGGTGCATGAGCTGGCTTTTTGGAGCCCATTCCCTATTTTGGGATGCTTTCCTCAGCTTTGATGTGGAGGGGAGGGGCTTGGTCCTGCCTCCACTCCATGTGGCACTTTGCTGACTTCCCATGGGAGGCCTTACCCTTTTTAGAGGTGTGGATGGGGGTGGGTGGGAGGAAGTGAGGAGGAAGCATGAGGAGGGGAGGGGGAACTGTGGTTGGTATGTAAAATGAATAGAAATCTTTTAAAAAGTAAAATATGACATCTTGTTTCTTAAAAGAATGCTTTGCAAACAATGATCTGATACCTGACAGTGGAGTACATGGTGTTGTGAGAGTTTAATAATCACCACAAAGCTGTGCTTATTTACACAGCTGCTTTTCATTAAAACTTCAGGGTTCATTAACATTTCTTCAGAGGTACAAATGTATCAGCTTGCACATAAAAATTACCTTCCATGTCTTCTAGAAATTTGACAATGTTCTTCAATATTGTGTTCTTCCCATTTGTACCCTAAAATACAGTACATAATACAATATATTACTGGAAATTAGGCACAATTAAAATAACTATCTTTGGTGAACATTAGAGCAATGTCTGATTTAGTCACCAGATTCTTCCTCTTTCACATTCATAATCACAGAAGACTACTGATCTCCAAGGTTTGTCTTTTTAGTTTAAAAAGTGACAGAAAGTTTACATTCCTACCTATAGAAGTGAGGTTCCAGTAGGTTTCCAGCATCACATCTTTGTAGACACTCTTCTGGGAAGGATCCAACAAAGCCCACTCTTCATGAGTGAAGTTCACATGCACATCCTCATAGGTCAGTGCATCCTAAAATATCCCACATATGTACATAATAGAAATGATGAGACTGCATTGCAAAGTACACTTCATTGAGAATATATTTGCAAAATTCTGTGTACTCAATATATTTCATGAAATGGATCATAGAATTTCAAATGCAGTCACCAATTCATTTTAGAATGAAACAGAAAAAAAGGATGATAACTTCCATTTCTGTGCCCACCAAATAGAACCTGGCATTGCAGGAGAAATGTCTACTTATATATAAAGACATGCAAACAGAGTAACACTATTCAGTATACATCAACAAAATTTTTATCAAAATTATTAACTTCAAAAAAGGTGTGGCAGTACACATAATAAATCCCACAAATTAAGAGTAGCTGGAGACTGTTCTTTGGTTTCCCAGCTACCTAGACCCGAATAATCACACAGAAACTATATTAATAACACTGTTTGGTCAATAACTGAGGCATATTCCTAAACTCTTACATCTGAAATTAACCTATTTCTATTAACCTTTGTATCACCATGAAGCTGTGGCCTACAGTTCTGGTGGCATCTCTTTTACTCCACCTACTCTCTATATCTCTGTTTATATTTCCCACCTGGCTTTATTCTGCCCTGCCATAGGCCAAAGAAGCTTATGTATTAACCAGTGGTAATAAAATATATTTGCAGTATACAGAGGGGAAACCCACATCACCTCCCCTTTCCTGTCTGATTAAAAATGAAAGTTTTAACTTTAACATAGTAAAACTACATATACAAAGAAGTTATCAAGCAAGAATTATAGTTGTAATATTTAGTTCATTTACATTAAGGAAAATACTCTATCATCTATCATATTTTCTAAAATTCTTTATCTAATTTATCCTTTATCATAACTAAGGAAAACTATAATTATAACTGTGCTGTCTTCAACTTTATCAATGACCCCAGAAGGATATAATATTACCTAAGTAAACAGGAAGTTCACTGTAAGCAACTTCCAATAATCTAGAATTGACAGAGACATCTTGTTGCCTGGACAGTCACCCAAAGTTCTTCCATAATGTTAGGGCATCCATCTTCAGCAGACAGACCCATAGTATCTGGCAGACTTTTCCATGAAGCAGGAAATTTGAAGATCTGTTCTGTCCTGTATTGGCAAAGTTCATCAGTGGCTTTCTTCAAGTAGAAGCACTCTGCTCACAAATCCATTTAAGAACTCTGTAGTGGGAGCTCCCAAAAGAGCCAGAACCAGTACAAACCAGAAAGCTATCTCTTAAAGAAGCCACACCTCTGCTTGCAGCCAGCAAACAAAGCCTATCAGAAAAAAATATGTGACTACCAAGAAGCTGCGCTTGGCTCCCATTTTTGTGAGTCTAGAAGCCCTCCTTTTTTCTTAAGCTATTTTTAGGTCTTATGTGAATCCATGACCCCGACAGTGCATGCCAATTTGTAGCTGGAGAATGCCTGTTTGTTTCCTGGCCACCTTGACCTGCATAATCACACAGAAAATATATTATTTACAACACTGTTTGGTCAATAGGTTAGGTGTATTCCTAGCTAGCTCTTCCATCTTAAATTAACCCATTTCTATCGATCTGTGTATTACCATGAGGCTGTGGCTTACTGGTAAGGTTCCAGGGGAATCTTTCTCCTTTGGTAGCTACATGGCGTCTCTCTACATCTCGGTTTGGATTTCCCACTTGGCCTTATTCTGCCCTGCCATAAGGCAAAGTAGCTTCCTTATTAACCAATGGTAATAAAAGATAACCACAGCATAAGAGGGGAATCCCATATCGCTCAGGAGGCAGAAACAGGGAAAACTCTGTGATTTCCAAGCAAGTTTGGTATATGTTAAGATTTCTAGGACAGCCAAAGGTACACAGTGTTATAATGCCTTACAAAATAAACAGAGAAACAAAAATTAGAAAGCACTTAAGGGCTCCCTCTAAATTCCTCCATAGACTTAAACATTCATTTCAATTCTGTACTTGCCTATAATAAATTGGAGTGACCCCTTTTAAACTGTAAAGTGAATACTTCCTAGAAAGGCAAGTATTTTTTAATAAGTTACTGACTGACAGATCAAAGACTTCTCAAAAACATTAGTAAAATAAATGTTGATCCTAAAACAATAAAAAAAACAGCAACTAAAGGGATGAGTATATAATGATGGGTCTACAGACAAGATCACCTGCTGATTTTGAAGAGGTCCTAGGTCAGTTCTCAGCACTCACTGCAGGCACACAACTTTTCCTATCATGTGTGAAGTGCATGGGCATGAGCCCTAGCACAGAAAGAAAAACCAAAATAACTAATGTGGACTCACTGTTCATCCAATGTGCCCATAAGCATATAAAATGTAGGAGATTCTCCTCAAACAAAAATTAATCAAAAGAGATGGGGTAGGACATTACATATCCACCAAAGTGAAATCTGCTGTGATGTTTCAATTTCTAACATCTTATTCTCCAACCACAAGGGCACCCACATAAAAAACCCCCACACTACTACAGCTTAAATCTAATATTGACCTTCACACAATGGTAGTGGGAGACTTCAATACTTCATGCTCATCCATCTTCAGGTCATCTAAACAAAAACTAAACAGAGAAACACTGGAGCTAACAGTCATTATAAACCACATGGACCTAGAGTGATATTCACAGAACATTTCATCAAAACACAGAAGAATACACCATCATCTGAGCAGTGTTAACAGAGCCCCCAGACCTTAGTACAACTGACTCCATGATGAAAATCCCACTCAGGCTGTAAAACTCAGCACATAGACAGCACCACTTTCCAAAACAAGAAGTCCCAATCCATCAATGCTCCCCAGTTATGGGGAAAATCTCTAAATGTACTAAACTTGCTTTTTACCTTCTCCAGTTCCACTTCTGACTGACTGTTCTTGTTAACTGAACAATGTCAACCCAGAACATGATTTTTGTACTTAAAAGCTCATTTTGAAAGAAGTATGGGGCTACACTGGGATCCTGTAGTGGCAGGCCAGCTACTAAAAACATTCTATTGGCTTAAAGCCATGTCCTAGCAGTGTTCTCTGGTAAATATGCACATTTCTGGAGATCCTACTGAGTTCCCAAAGATCAGACCTTGGGACACCAGGGTCTCAGAGTTCCTTGGAAGGAGGAGGAGTGCAATGATCAGGGGAATCCTAGTGGGAGGAAAACCTGAGCTATTCCAGATCCTAAGTTGTCTTTATTAGGATTTTATTGCTGTGAAGAAGCACCATGAGCACAGCAACTCTTATAAAGGAAAACATTTAATTGAGGCCTGCCTATAATTCAGAAGATTAATCCATTAACACAATGGCAAGAAGCAGGATGGCATCCACTCAGACATGGTGCTAGAAAAAAGGCTGAAGTTCTAAATCTTTATCCTCAGACATTAGCAGGGGGAAACACACAGATGTCAAAGCCCACCTTCACAGTGATACACTTTCTTCAACAAGGTAGCATCACTTCACATGGCTACACCTCCTAATATTGCCACTCCCTTTGGGCTAGCATTCAAAAACATGAGGCTGGGGGGGGCTTCCTTTTCAAGTCACCATATTCAATTTTCTGACCTCCACAGGCTGGTAGCTGTACCATAGTGCAAGAAAGCATTCAGCCAAATTTCAGACATCCCCACAGTGCATAATAGTCTCAAACTTGTTTAAAAAGCTAAAGCTCAAAGAATCTCTTCTGAAATCTCTTAACTGTAATCTCCTGTAAAATCAAAGTAAAAAACCAAATCACATACTTCTAGCATACAATAAAACACAATAAACTTTATCCTTTCAAATCACAGGGAAAGGAGCAGTGAGGAAATACTAGACCAAAGCAAGAAACAAAGCTGGTGGGGCAAACTCCAAACTCTACACCTCCAATTGGATATAAAAATGTATTTCAGATCTTCAACAATGGCTGGTTTACATAGCTAAAACTTCTCGATTAATATCTAAAGCTTTAGAGAAAGATTGATATTTTAATTTTACACACAGGCCTCAGAGTTCTGACCAGTTAAAACTAATGAACTGGACATAAAAAATTGAAAAAATAAAAGAAACCTTTAACAAAACTCTCATTAGAGTCTACCAAAGAATGTCCTTCCTGTCCTTCCTTTGCTATTCTTCTGACAGCTCTATCCCACAAGGAGGAATTTACCCCCCTACATGAGATTATATTTGAAAAGCATCTCTGACTGTTTCCCAGGCTCAGAAACTAAGAGATTCTAATCATTACTTTCTCAAGTCAATAGAGGAACTCCAGGTCTCCATAAAGGCTATTCTTTGGACTATCCTAGAGACCCAGATGACCTCTGAGTCCAACAAGAGTTTCCCTTGTTCCAGTCCAATGGTACCATCTGGGTCAAGCAAGTAGCCAAAGGAACACTGGAACTAACCTGGAAAGAACCCTAAAAGGCAATTCTCTCCACTTCTATGGCAGTAAAGAGATCTGGCATTACACTATGGATTTACTACACCCAGGTCAAGAAAGCAAAAGCCACAGGTGTTACCAAATAGACTGTCTCTGGATTATGGACCCATTATAATTAAGTTTCATTGGGTTCCCAAGCCTTTCCACTCCATGTCCCTCTACCTCCTGAATCTTATATTTAGTATGAATACAGGTGATGTGGGATTCCTCTCTGTATGCTGTGAATATGCTCTATTATCATTGGTTAATAAAGAAGCTACTTTGACCTGTGGCAGGGCAAAATAGAGCTAGGAGGGAAAACTAAACTGAATGCTAGGAGAAAGAAGGCAGAGTCAAGGGAGATGCCATGTAGCTGTAGCTGCCACAGAAGAAAGATGCCTTGAACCTTACTGGTAAGCTATGAACCTCATGGTAAAATATAAAAATAATTGAAATGGGTTAATTTAAGATATAGGAGCTAGCTGGAAATACACATAAGTGAGTGGCCAAGCAGTATTATAAAATTAATATAGTTTCTGTGTTGTAGTGATAGAGTGAAAGGGGAGTGGGCCTGCTTTTTGTCCTGTCTGGCTCCCACACGGCTAGCTTATACCCCGAAATAACAACACACAAATTGTATT
>LOEQ01011564.1:0-10528 GCA_001685075.1 Bramus lutescens
GCAGACAAAGGGTCTGCCTTGCTGACAGCAGGCTATTGAAACAAAGGAACTCCCACCTGGTTGAACTCACCTCCCGGTCTCAGTGCCCAAACAGGCTGAGCTGTGGGATCTAAGGCCCGAAGAAGGGAAGGGAGGAAGTGCCTCTGTAGGAGACTCTTTTTCTATGCAATTCTATTTCCTAGTACAACAACTTTACAACACCACCTTGCCCAGAACTGCTATGTAGCCATGAGGAAAAAATGACACAGCTTGATGCATATAGCAAGTCTGTGCATGAGAATATACAAGACCAATGTAAGGGGGAAGGCCAAGAATGGAAATTAAGGAACAGTTTTAA
Organism: Bramus lutescens; assembly: GCA_001685075.1. Taxonomy (NCBI): domain Eukaryota; kingdom Metazoa; phylum Chordata; class Mammalia; order Rodentia; family Cricetidae; genus Bramus; species Bramus lutescens. The sequence goes on from LOEQ01011564.1 coordinate 338, forward strand.
GCAAGGAGTGAGCAGTCTCAATGTAGCTTCTGCTGTTGTGAAACTCCCTCTCATCTCCAATCTCGCTTCCTCCTGCCCCACTGTTTGCTCTGCAGTACTACCAGAAATTACAGCGATTACAGGTTCATGTGAGCTAACCAGAAGCCTGCTGAGATTATAATAACTCTGGCTTCCGAGATGAGGGGGCTATCAGATATTCACACATTAGTGTGGATTAGTTCAACCAAGTCTCTTCAAAGAGCAAAGAGCTTTTGCCCTGAGGGACTGAAGCTGGCTGGACTAGAAGAAAAACTTCTCTGACCCTGATAATATTAGGCAGGGTGCTATTTCATGAATGTAAGCAGCACAAAGGGACTCTGGAAGTTAGTGGGAATCAAGGAAATGGGGCTCGGTGATAAAGACCCTTGCAGCCTTGAACCCCAATAACCTAAGTTCCATCTCTGGGAACTACCAGTTGTTGTCATTTGACCTCCACAAGTGTGCCATGGCACTCACACATGCCTACACAGATAAGCATACTTATATATTTAGAAATATACACGTATATACACACATGTGTAACAACAATTATAGAAAAAGAAGCCATGAATGTGAAATAGAGCAAGGAAGTAGTATATCTGACAATTTAGAGGGAAGACAAGGATACAAAGTGTGTTGTAGAACAGGGAAACTGGCTGTTCAAAAGGTCATACAAAAACAAAGCTCAACTTCCTCCACAACTCTGGCTTCTGGTCCAAAGTCAAGCACATCTTTCCTGATGTTGTTTCTGCGTGGCTCTGGGTCTCAGACTAGTACTGTCCAAGGGGTACATTGACTACGCACGCTGATTAACTATAGTAATTGTAGTTATTGCATCTGGGATACACATTTCACCATCACAGATGTGATATGCAATGGTTAAAAAATTGATTTGCAAGTAAACTTTGAGAAAAATTACAAAAAAAACCTCTTGCAAATATTGTGGATGACCTCCTGTTTTCACAGAAGTTTTGCCTTTTCTTGAATTTCAAATATTCAAATCTGGTTATTCTAAAGGTAACCAAATGCCCTTTTATAAACTCCTCCAGCACTCACCATGCATGCATAGCTGCTTCTCCTTATGTGTGCTCATTTCAGCATTCGAAACAAAGACTGTAAGCCAAGCACCTATGGGCAGAGGTCCTTCATTCAACTACTCAAGCATTCAATAAGCATCTACTTTGTACCAGGGGCTGTGCTTAGGCTGCTACATCGACACAATAAATTCAGATCCCCACTTTCAATGTGAGGCAAATAGTCTAAGGGACATGAGATGTGAAGTAAATGCAGTAGTCTCCAGCTGGAATAAATGAGCAAACCACAGATAGCCTTAACTGTACCAGAGCAGGAAATCGGAGAAGGCTTGACAGAGATGACATAGGACCTCAGTATTTATAAACAAGCAAAAGCATGTAAAGCATCAAGTCAGAGGGGAGCAGAGAGGGAGGAGGACACAACACTAGTTAGGGCACAATTCCAACTGGGACCAAATCAGGTCAAAATAAGATAGCAGTATTGGAAGACAAAGAGATTTTTATGGAATAGAATATACAAGTCTCATTAGCAAATGTTTATCACTTACTATGTGCCAAAGAATATTAAAAATGCTTGCCAAAGAATATTAAAAATGTTTCACCTACTTGATCACTGAATTTCCTATATTTTTATAATGTAAATTTTGATAATATCCTTTCTAAAATACAAAACTAAGAGAATAACAAAGCAATATGGCTACTGTTACACAGTATAGAAATACTGGACCTAGAATTCGGAACAAAGCAGTCTAGCTTCAAAAGTCATACATCCTTAAGTCCCTGGTATATTATCTCCATATGTGAGGGGATAAAGGAGATGCGGAATCTAGATGACATTCAGTTTATTGACAAAGAAAAAGGTAGAGGTAGAAGGGCTTCTAACAGAGATAGCAACAGTGCCTAAGTTAAGCTGAGGCTCTTCGACTTCAGTTTATTTTCTCCATATCATGCTGCTAGCCAAACTGTACCATATTATGAAGCCACTTGGTCCTCAGTTCAAGAACTTGGCACATTTAGATTCTTGGAATTATTGATAAGTCTGACTTTTCACCTTTCTTAGGATGAGAGCTCCAAAGGCAAAAACCATGTCTTTGTTCAATTTTGATGAGCTTAAACTAATGTTCAATATGTACTCATTAAAAATAAATTCCCTTGAGCACAGAAAACAGTGTTTCTTGAAGTTTCCATTTTCCAGTCATCTGTGACTCGTCCTCATTTGTCATCTCAGTGGAAACATTGTTTACTTTTGTTTTAAATCAATACTAAAACTGAACATTTATTTTAAAATAAAAATTCCTGTGATGGTGACTAGAAAATGAATATAATTTACCTTTGATAAAAACAATTCATCAAAAGAGAGAGACGGCTCCTATAACAGGTAATATTTTTGACCAACCTAATATCATTGCACATAGTACCAAACACAACACACTACTGGTTAGGCATCTTTGTTGATAGTTGTTTATTCTTTGAGCTGAAATTCATATGAAATTAAATTAATGACTTCCATGAACATTTTAGAGGCATCTATCTAGTGTATTCAGAATGTTGTGAAGTCATTACACCAAAACTGTTGAAAAATTAGTTTATTCCCCCGGGTAAAAGTTATATCCATGAAAGACTTGCTTCCCATCACCCCTTTTTACATTTTGGCTATAGTGAATAGTGACGTCCTGCACATGAGCATACATTGGTTTGAGCATGAGTCTTCAATTCTTCCAGAGATATACCTATATATGGTATCTCTAATTCATAAGGTAACACTACAATGACCATTAAAAGACTGAACCTCTTGGGTAGGTTTTGGGTAGCCTTTTTTGTGTTTTTGTATGTTTCAAAGAAGCACCATCATTGAAAATTTTCACACCAAAATGTGTTTCTATATATATGGCATGCAAAGAAAAAATAATTCCCATTATGCATATAAAATAGAAATTTCAAATCATTTCATCGTATTTATGGAATAGTCCATGCTATATAAACTGTTCATCAAAATGACATGTGCCATTGGGTTCCTCCTCACCAAAGTTGGTTTGTAAATAATAATTTATTTTATACTTGTGATATGGGGATTATTTGCTTCATGTAATTGATAGGAACATCAACAACAAACACCAATGCTGGCTCACTTCACTTTTTGACACAGCCCTTCCTCAACACAGATCAGCCTTCATGCAGGGCCTTAAGTCATCAAGAAGATGTTCCAGGCCAGAATCCATCCGTGTCAAAGAATCCTAAACATACATAGTTAGATATAGTGGATGTTTTTAGGTTCCAAAATTATCTCCTGCTCCAGAAGTCCACAAATACTGTAAGATCAATTATATTTCATCTACTTAGATTAAAAATATATTTGTGGAATGTTGTGATAATCAAATTATGTCTAATAATGCACTTCCTTTCAACAAAGCAGAAAAGGGCATCTTTATTGGTTAGGAATGAGTCTTAAATTCAAGTCGCACTCAATAGCTGTCAAGGGAATGTTGTTTCCCATGAGTTTGGATTTTGGGAACCAGTCAAATTGAAAAAGAGAAAGAGAGAAAAGGGAGGGAAGGAGAAGAAAGACTAATTTATTAGGGTAGCAACTTTGTTTCACAAAACAATAACTTTTTCCAGTTTTTGAGACAGGGTCTCACTATGTAGCCCTGGCTGTCCTAGAACACAGTATCTAGACCAAGTTAACTTACATAGATGTACCTGCTTCTGCCTCCTAAGTGCTGGAATTAAAGACACTGCTACTACACCTTAAGCAAGAACATTTTTAAAAGGCAACCCTTATCAACAATTTGAAAACACAGATTTTCAAAAATTGAAGGCACCTTCTTTTCTTTCTTGTAATTTATTTGCTATCAGAATCTGAGCTGATCTGAACTTAGCTGATAGTGAATCCTGACTTGTCCTGCCATGAGGCTAGTCACAGGCTTCTTCTCTCACTCAGTGTAAGGGTTCCTAAATGACACCTGGAGACATCACAGTAGCTGATAGGGACATGACATGGTAAACCCTTCAAGGCCTCCTATTACATAGAAGACAGGATATGGATCTTATTAGCTTTCAGAAACCCAAAATGAATGTAGATTTCAAAACAAACCTCAAGTCAAGCATTTTGGACAATGGATATAGATCCACAACCGTTCACTTCCATGGTTTCACAGAATCAGTAGGATTTAGGGAGCCATTAAATACAGTACCTTCTTCTGGTGTACAAATGTATTTGCAGAAAACACTTGCATCCATAAATAAATAAATAAATAAATATTTTTTTTAATCTTATGTAATTTTTGTAGATATATGAATATATCCACTTCTAAAATTTATTTGATCTTTTATGGTATGCATTTAAGGTATACATCATGGTGATTTAGTACATGTAGACATGGTGAAACAATTACTAATACTCAAATAAATTAACATTTCTGACATACTCCATTTTTGTCATCTTTAGTGAAAGCTCCTAAAATCTACTCTTCTGGCAAACTTTCATCAAATACTGCCATATCAATTACTATGCTCAAGCTGCACTTCACAACTCCAGATCTTTGCAAATTACCTAAGTATAAATCTGTACCCCAGGACCTACTTCACCCCATTTTTTCCTCCTCCCTACCCATAGTTTCTACTTTTCACTTCTGAGGCTGATCGGTTGTTTTTTTTTTTTTCCCTTACATTCCATAGTGCGATTAACATTTGTCTCATTTCACTTAGCAAAATGTCTCCTGATTCATCCATGTTGTGACAAATGGCTGTATCACTTTTAAAAAGGCTGGACACTATTCCACTGTAATTTTGTATAGGATAAGTCATTTCTTCATTATATATTAAAGGTAGTTTTTCATCTCTTGGCTATAATGAATGATGCTATAATGAATATGGGTGTAAAGATAGTTCCTTCAACAAGTTGCACGTTTCTCTTCCTCATATGCCAAACACAAAGATTTCTGAGTCACATAGTAGCTCTGGATTGCTTTTTGAGGAACCTACATATTGTTTTCTGCACTGGCTCTATGACTATGTATCTTCACCAGTGTATTCACTGCCTTGCTTATAATATCTACATTCTTTCTAAAACTTATCCTTTGTGTTTGAATACTTTCTCACAATTTATCTTCCCATTTTGTTGATTCCTTTGTCATACAAAAGTGTTTTGCAAAAATCTTTCTTTTTATTTTAAGCATAGGAGTATTTTGCTTGCATACATGTATGTGCACCACATGAATGCCCAGTGCCCTTGAAGGCTTGAAGAACATCTTGGATCCCATGGAACTGGGATCCAACTGTTTGGAAGCCACCATATGGATAATGGTAACCAAATCTGGCTCTTGTGCAAGTGCTTTTAACCACTGAACCATCTTTCTAGTCCCCATACAGAAGTTTGTAGTGTGGTTCCAACTAGTTTATTTTGCTTCAGTTGCCTGAGCTTCTAATGTTACATCAAAATCAATGCCAATGCCAACAGTATCACAGAGGGCATTCTCTACATTTCCATCTAGGAATTTTATTAGCCCAGATCTTAGGCTTAGGTCTTTAATCCATCTGGGGTTTATCTTTGTGATTGGTTCAAGATAAGGGCACAGGTTCATTCCTTTGAATATCAATGTCTACTATTTGCATGGATTATTTAGCATTCAAAGTCGTTTGTTTTTTTTCATGCTGGACTTAACTTATAGGTATATATTATATTAAATAATAGTGGTGATGACCTTTTCTGCTCCTTCTTAAATTGTTTTACCATCATTGATGTTGGAATTATTTCAGACAAAATAGTTTTATATAATAAAAGGGAAAATTTGTACCTTTATCTTTTTAAGAGTTCTTTTTTTAAAACATCTAATTTTTTCAAGTACTTTCAGCATTTTATGTTTTTCTTACAAGATAAATATGTTGTAAGATGCAATGTTAGTATGAATAATTTTCATATTTTATCAGTTCTATTCAAAATTCTAACTTTCTTAATAAAAAGGGGTTAACTTCTTCATACATTTCATAGTGTGCCTGGTTTTATTTAGAATTTAAAATTTATTCATAATTTGCATATGTATAGAAGTCCCTTTTTTCTTTAGGTTTTGATGAGTCTGAATTGCGTACCATTCTGAAATGAGCTGAGTAGCTGTTCATCATTTTCTAGGTTCTGAAAGAGTTTTTTTGTAAACAGAATTACCTTTTTTTGGTCTAAGTGCTCATATTCATAACAAGAAAAGCTATAAGCTAGAGAAATGAAGTCAATATGTTATCAGCTAAGGATCCTAACATCAGCTTCCTGAGCTCAAGCAGATTTCTGTCACCTTCCCATTCGGGTACCATGCCAATGACAGCAAAACTGATCCGAGAATTGAACTTACAAAATGGTTTCCTCTTATACAGTGGCATTATTAATTAATCAGATTCAACATGAAATTCAGGCCATGTTCATGCCTTTTATGGTCAATAGTGTACTTTTAATGTGGAAGCTAAAGTTCTATAATTTTCTAAAGAAAGCCTGAAATTGGAGAGAGCAAAAGTTTCTTAGGAAAGATGCAAAAACTAGTAGTCATAAAATTTTAAAATGACAAAATATAACTTCAAAGGAAAAAAGTAAATTTCTCACTAAAGGAACAAACTGAGCCCCTAGATTCAATTTCCAGTACCATGAAAAAAGGAAACAGGAAGGCAAGACTGTAAGAAAGTGTGCACACTAAATATAACTCCATATCAAAAGTAAACCAAAACCCTCTGAAAAGCAAAAAATAAAACAATTCATTTTAATAAGGCAAAATTCAGAAAATATACTTCAAAATGTCCAAATACCTAACAAACACACAAAAGGCCAAATTATTACAAATGAGAAAGGGGTAAAGTGAAACCCTTAATTAGGAACCCCTTTCTAGTCACAGAAAACCTAAAGTTAAATATATTCACAATGCCAAGAATGGGTGGTATATATGAGTGCATGCTCCAGCAGTTTCATTCTTAGTCTTGTGTCTGTTATGGTTTTGCATATTAATTATTGTCTCCAAAGTCATGTGATAAAGCCCTGCTTGTAACTACTAGTAAGATGTTAGACTATAGAACCCAGTCAGAGAAAGTGAGACATGCCCTTAAAAGGTATGTTGGGACCCTACCCTTCGTTCTCCCTTTGCTTCTGGTGTCAGTGAGGTGACACTATTTACAGGTATCATGATGCTCTAACTCACATGAGGCTCAGAGTAATGGAGCAAGTAGACCCCCAAAAGAAGCCTCTAAAATGCTGATCCAAACAACATTCTTCCTTGTTTGTATGAGTATGACATGGGCACAAGTTTATGTGTCTGTACATGTTCATGTGTAAGAGTGTGGGTATGTACACGCCACGGCATGAATAGTCAGAAGAAAAACAAGTGGCAGTCACTGCCTTCCATCTTGCTTGAGACAGGGTCTCTTTGTGTCATCACTATGCAAGGCTAGAAGGACCATGAGTTTTCAGGATTTGCTTGTCTATACCTCCCATCTCTCAATAGGAGCACTGAAATTATAGGCACCCGGCTTCACAGGGGATTTGAACTGAGGTCTTCAGATTTAAATGGCAAATGTTTCCCCACCAAGACATTTTCTTTGCTTCCTCTTTAAGGTAATTTTCTATCTTATATTCTCATGGCAACAAAAAAGGACTAATACAATACCCAAGGGAAGTAAGTACATATTCAAAGAACTTACAGAAGAAAAGTATCACTCATGACATCATATCAACTGCAAATAAAGATACTTTGATTTCTGTTACTATTTGTATCCCCTTAATCTCCTTAAATTGTCTTTTTGCTCTAGCTGAGACTTCAAAGACTGTATTGGATAGGTAAGGAGAAAGTGGGTAGGTAACCTTGTCTCATTCCTGAATTTAGTGGAATTGCTTTGAGTTTCTCTCCATTTAATTTGATGTTGCCTATATGCTTTAATTTAATAAAATAATCTGCCTTTATTATGTTGAGGTATGTCCCTTATATCCCTAATCTCGCCAGGACTTTTATCATGAAGGGGTGTTGGATTTTGCCAAAGATCTTTGTCTTTCAGTTTGCTTATATGGTGAATTGTATTTATTGATTTATGTATACTGAACCATCCCTACATCTCTGGGATGATGTCTACTTGTTCATGGTGGATTAACTTTCTGATGTGTTCTTGGAACCAGTTTTCAAGTATTATAATGTGAATTTTTGCATTCATGTTCATAAGGGAAATTGCTTTGTAGTTCTTCTTTGTTGAATCTTTGTGTGGTTTAGGTATCAGGGTAACTGTAGCCTCCTAAAATGAATCAGGCAATGTTCCTTCTGTTACTATTGTGTGGAATAATTTGAGGAGCATGGACATTAACTCTACATTGAAAGTCTGGTAGAATTCTGTGCTAAAAGTATTTGGCTCTGGATTTTTCTTTTTGTTAGGAAGAATTTCCGTTATTGATTCTATTTCACGAGGAGTTATAGGTCTGTTTAAAATGTTTATTTGATCTTGATTTAAAATTTCTAAGTGGTATATATCACAAAAATTTCTTTTAGATTTTTTTTTCCAATTTGGTAAATTAAAGTGTGTCCTTATTTTCTCTGGATTTCCTTGGTGTGTTGTTATGTACCCCATTCCATTTCTAATTGTATTGTTTCTCTGTCTGACTTTTAGCTAATTGTGAAATCTTACTGATTTTCTAAAAGAATGAAATCTTTGCTTAATTAAGTCTTTGTATTGGTTACTTGATATTTATTTTATTGACTTCACTTCAGAGTTTGATTATTTCTTGCTGTCTGCTCATGTTGAGTGTGGTTTCTTATTTTTGGTTTAGAACTTTCAGATGTGTTGCTACTAGTATGAGATCTCTCCAAACTTTTATATAGGCACTTGCTGCTATTAACTTGCCTCTTAGAACTGCCTTCAATTGTATTCTGTAAGTTTGGGTGTTCTGTGAACTTACTTTCACTCAATTCTAGAATGTTTTAAATTTCTTTCTGAATTTCTGTTTTAATGAATTTATCCTTCAGTAGTGAATTGTTCAGTTTCCATGGCTTTGTATACTTTCTGTTGTTTCTGATGTTGTTGATATCCAGCTAATAGGTGGTGGCCAAAGAAGATGCAAGGTTTTATTTCAATTTTCTTATATTTGTAGAGACCTGCTTTGTGTCCAGGGAGAAAGGGGATCTATTAGAATAATTTACAAGCTGTGGTCCAACTAATCCACCACTAGTTGGGTAATGACAGAAACTCCAAGAATACAGTAGTTGCTCAGTCTACAATGCTAGGTGTCTCAGCTATTATTCAGTATACAATGGAATTCTGAAGTAACAGGATCTAATATCAGTGAAAGTAAGGACTTGCTAGCAAGGCAAGACCAAGCAGGCAAAGAGCAAAAGCTTTTTTCCCTCCCATGTCCCTATATAGGTTTCCAGTAAAAGGTGTGGCCCAGATTAAATCTGGATTAAAGGTGTGTCTCCTTGCTTTAATATCTGGATTAAAGATGTGTCTTCTTACCTCAAAGATCTGCATTAGAAGTAAATCTTCCTAATTAAAATTAAGCCAAAATCCCTCACATGTGTGTCCTCTATTTTGGGGTTTTAATTAATTCCATATGTAGTCAAATTGATAACCAAGAATAGCAATCACAACAGTTTTGCTACTTTGGACTGACATCTGTGGTCTCTTAGAGTCTGGAACACATCTGTCCAGGACCTTCTGGCTTTAGTCTCTGTTTAGAAGTCAGATCTAATTCTAATAGTTCTCCCTTTATATGTTACTTGATCTTTTTCCTTTGAAGCTTTTAATATTCTTTCTTTGTTCTGTGTGTTTACTGTTTTGATTATTATGTGCTGAGAGGACTTTCTTTTCTGGCTAAGTTTTCTGGTGTTCTGTATGCTTCTTGGACCTTGATAGGCATCTCCTTTTTTAGGTTAGAAAATTTTTCATCTATGATTTTGATAAAAAACATTTTCTATGCCTTTGACCTGGGTTTCTTCCCCTTCCTGCATTCCTATTTTTCTTAGATTTGGTCTTTTCATAGTGTCTCATATTTCCTGGATGTTTTGTGCCCGGATTTTTAAAGATTTAACATTTTCGTTTCTTTTTAAAAAATATTTATTTATTTATTATGTATATGATATTCTCTCTGTGTGTACATCTGCAGGCCAGAAGAGGGCACCAGACCTCATTA
>LOEQ01011564.1:26747-40168 GCA_001685075.1 Bramus lutescens
TATATATATATGCTTAAAGGTATAAGTTTAAAAACTTTACATAAGTACATAAAATAATAAAGGATCTGAGAAAATAAGTATTAGATGCATGCGAAACATAGTCCGGGACATGCAGACTCAATTTTATACTTTTTTTTCCTCAGTATAATTTCAACCAAATTACTTAGAGAGAAGAATTGGGAGAATTAAATGAGATGTTCCCATAGTTTTTGGTATTTGAATGATAAGTCCTCAGTTTGTGGCACTATTTGTAGAGGATTATGAGGTGTGGCCTTGTTGAAGGAAGTATGTCACTAGAGGCAGGCTTTGATTACTTAGAAACACATAACATTTGTTCTTGGCTTTCTCTGCTTTGTGTTCAAGATGTGAGGCCACAGCTTTTGTTCTCAACATACAGTTGCTGCCATCTGCTGCCTCCAATACACTGTCATGGACTCTAACCATCTAAAATCATAAGCCCAAATAAACTCTTCTATAAGTTGCCTTAGTCATGGTTTTTTTTTATCACAACAACAGAAAGCACAAATACAGATGACATGGGTATTTTAAAGGTTGAATCTATAGATTAGGGAAAAACGAGCAGGTGAAAATCTTTCCAATTGCTATTAAAATGCACCAAAACTAACATCTCTACCATGTAGTGTGAAATCAAACAAGTTTATCTTGATAAAATATACAAAATACAGATTATTTCTTAGCTATATCATAAATGTGGCAGTTGAAATTAGTTAAGTATAAATCTGAATATTTCAAATAACAAAACAAAACAGAAAACAGCTTGTAAGGGTAATCCCAAAACTTGGTAAAAGCAGGCAAGGAGATCTTTAGTTGGAAGTCTACCTAGGACAAATGGTGAGTTTGACACCATCTCAACAAGACTTTGTTTCAACCCCGTCCCAGGCAGCTCCCCTTCAAAAAAACAGTGGTTGGAAAAATGGCTACAGGCAGTTCATATACTAACTGCACTATACACATAAAATATGAATAGATTAAGAATCTGAATATGACTGAACCAGAGGCCAGAGTAGTCACAAGGACCCTAGGGGAAACAACTGCCCACCACCTGTTGAAAACCCCTTTAAGCCTGTCCAATAACTTCAGCCTGCACTCCCTGGGCACCACATTCCCATCTACTACTTTGGAAGAAGTCTTCATCTTTACCAAAGGCCAGGTAGGATCTAGGAATGCCAGGTAAGACACCACCCACTGCCAGAAACATGCCTGAAAATCCACCCAATAACCACAGACTGTATCCCCTACCCTGGGCTCCACACTAGGGCCCACAACCCCAGCAGCCTTATGGGAGTCCAGGCTGGTCCTAGGAACCCCAGGTAAGACATTACTTACTGCCAACAAAACCCCTTTAAAGCCTGCCCAACAATCCCAGACTGCACACTCCCTGCCGCACCACATCCTCACCCCCAGCTCCATATTCTGATCTATGACTTCAGGACACTTCTTCTTTACCAGAGACCAGATTGTATCTAAGGACTCCAGAGGCTAGGCCAGATCTAGGGACCCCAGGTCTATGACTCAGAAGCAGACTTCAGCTTACCTGAAGCACAGGTCAGATCTAGAGTCCACAGTACCTGCAGCTATACTAGAGCCAGGATGTTCCTAGTGATCCCAGACACAAAGAGCACTGTTTAGTCGGTAGTTCATCAATAAGAACTCCATGGAAAGCAGCACTCCGGATACAAAGCTCTCTAATCTAAATCTCCACAGTACTAATAGCTCAGTGTGTTTGTTGTACTGTGCAGAGGACTCAAGCATGCAAATCTGAATAAACATCATAGTTCTTCAGAATTGAGAACACAATGTTGACAAATTGATCAAAATGAAATAAGAGGCATGAAAGGGAACTATATGTAGCCCTATCTTTTACTTAATCTTTTAGAACCACTCCAAAGGTCATCTTCTAGAATACATGCAGCTTCAAATTTCACTACTGAATTAAAAAGTTAATACAGGAATCCTTTATAATTTTTTTATACCAAATGTCAAAAAAAAAACCCACAAGGCTTTCTTGGCACAAAAGCCTGCTAGAGAGATAGTGACATCTTATTTCCTAAATTGACCTCACCACCTCGAAAAAGGTACAAGCTGTGATCTACAGATTGGTTCTTTTTAACAAAGCATAAACAGAACAAAAATACAATCACAGAACAATCTGGATTCAGAATCACAGGACTATGTCCAGTGTGGAAAAAAGGAGTAGATTACCTCAGTCTCTAAATTTTAAGGGGTTGTCAAAAATTTCCATAACAACGATAATTTTAAAAGTTGGTGTTAAGTAAAAGAAAAAAGGAAACCAATTAGCATTATTCTTAACAATGAACGACAAAGTTCTTGACCCCCAAGACCAGGAGCGACGTGAATGATATTCCCTCTGACTACAACTATTCAATATACAATATATTTAATTCCATTAATATATACATGAAATAAACACTCAGTTTATATGACATATATATATATATCACACTCAACTGTCTATATGAATTTACATACATATCAATGGAACAGAATAGAGAATTAGAAAAGTTAATTCTCTTTATACTTTTTTAATTACCATGATTTTATGTGTATAGATATTTTGACTGAATGCATGTCTACACAACATGTACATGCCTAATACCCATAGAGGCCAGAAGAGGTGCTAGGTCCCCTGTCTGGAGTTACAGAGTGTTGTAGACTGTCCAAAGTGAGCTCAGGAATGGAACACGGAACTTCTGGAAGAAAAGCCAGTGGTTCTTAACCACTTGGCCATCTCTCCAGCCCAATCCCCCCACATCCACCCCAAACTTAATTCTTATAATTACAAAAAAGAAGAAAAAACACTAAATAAACCTGAATATGATCTGGTCTCAAACTTAGGATCCAGCTGACTATGCATCCCTAATGCTGGGATTACAAGTGCAGTGTGCTATTCTTCATATGGCTAAGACCTTGAGAAGTGTACAATAGGAGCTGGTGGCGTCGCTTAGTGGCAGGTACAGTGTTTTGTCCAGCATGTGCTAGGTACTGCCTGGGTTCAATCACCACAAAAATAAATAAGAAAATGATAATTGCAAAAGCACCCCATATTTGTGAACTGGGAGACTTAATGGGAAGATGGAAATACTCCCCAAACTGACCTGTAGTCTTAACATGATACAGATCAAAACCCCAAATGAATTCTTAGTAGAAACTGATCATTATAAAATTTATATTGAAATACTGAAAACATACATACAACTATAAGGCAGCACAACATTAACCTTACTGAACGAAAATTCTTAACCTTTTAAAGTTACAATATATGCAGCTTCTCTTTGATTAAACACCTTGTGTAATTTCTTTCCTTCATGAGAATTTGGCTTGAAACATTTATTTAATTAACCTCGATTTCAAGGGAACATGGTGATATATCTTAGAACACTGTTTAGCAATCTGTGGGTCGCAACCCTTCGGGAATGAATGACCCTTTCACAGGGGTCCCCTAAGACCATCGGAAAACACAGATCTTTACATTATGATACACAATAGTAGCAAAATTACAGTTACAAAGTAGCAACAAAAATAACTTTATGGTTGGGGGTCACCACAACATGAGGAATTGTATTAAAGGTTGACAGCATTAGGGAGGTTGAAAACCAGTGTCTTAGAATCCTGATGGTGTGAATTCTACTGTCGCTTAGTAGCTTTACAAAGAAATTACTTAAACTCTCTCATTTTCAGAAAGTTACTATGTAACAGGGAGAGTAATATTTCCAGGAGAACATACAGGAGTACATGAGATTACACATACACACACACAAAAAAAAACAGGTGTTCAAAATACACAGTTTCCTTGCTTCATTTACATCTTCTCCCTTCACGCACTTATTTTAAGTACAACTCTCAGAGCATTTCTTCCTCATCTCCCCATCCAAATAATGTTCTCTATGTCCATTAACCTTGAAGCATTTTCAGCAAGGGTTCATATTTATTTAGTGACCAACCATTCATTCATCTTTTACAGGTATGTGTAGTGTTTGGAGGTTCATATATAAGCCTGTCGAAGCCAGAGGTCAACCTTGGTGTTGTTTCTAAGGACCCATCCATTTTATTTTTGAGAAAAGATCTCTCACCGGTCTGAAGTTTGCCAAGTAGTCTATGCTAGATAGCCAGTGAACTTTAGAGACCCTTCCATTTCCACCTCTCCAGTGCTGGGGTTATAGTCATGCACCACAACATCTTTTGGGGGGATAGGAGGGTGGGTTGGTTTGGTCTGGTTTTTTGGTGCTGTTGTTATTGTTGTTCAAACATGGGTTCTAGGTATTGAACTCAGGTCCCCATGGTCGCAGGAAAAGTGCTTTGCTGACTGGGCTATCTCAGAAGTCCAATACTGATGTGAATACTAGACTTTCACTTCAAAACAGCCTACAAAACAAGGATGATCAAAACAGAATGGTAACTTGCAAAGAACAGACATACAGATCAACGGAACAGACTTGAGAGTCCGGGGAAGAAAAGCTATGATCTTTTCCACAAAGGTTCCAAAAACCATCTCATGAAAAAAGTCAACCTTTCAACATAGGATCCTGGCAGACATGTTTAAGTACATGCACAAGGTAAATTTATAACCTAATTCATACTACACACAAAATTCTCTGAACTAAAAGAGAAACTTAAATGTTAATTTGCATTTTCCTGATGGCTAAGGAGGCTAAACACTTCTTAAAAATCAACAACTTTAGCCTCACTGAAGGTTGCATGGATTCCTAAAGAAAACAAATGACAACAAATGTTGGCAATGATGTAGAGAAAGAAGGAATCTTTAGTCACTATTGGTGGAGATGTAAACCAGTGCAGCCATTTTGAAAATTGATAAGAAGGCTCCTCAAAAACTAAAAATAGAACTCCCATATAACCAGCTATATCATTCCTGGCCTGAGCACATACCCAACGGGCTCTGTATTCAACTACAGAGATACCGGCACATCCATGTTTATAGCAATTAAATTCATAATAGCAGAGAAATTAATTGATTATCAAGTGATGGAGGGATAATGAAAATGTGGTACATAACACAGTGGAGTATTAAGCTGTAAAGAAAAATAAAATTGGGAAGTCTGGAACATACTGCATGAGTGTAATAATCCAGACCCAGAAAGACAAATGTTGCATGCACTCTCTAATATGTAAATCCCATCTTTTAAGTTTTATAATGTGCATTTATATGGAAGTGTGTGTGCATATGTGTGCGCATGCGTGCGTGTGTGTGTGTGTGTGTGTGTGTGTGTGTGTGTAGAGCACAAGAACCTAGAATGTGGGGAATTTTTATTGGTTTTTGAAATAGGGTTTCTCTGTATAATAGCCTTGACTGTCCTGGAACTATCTCTGTAGACCAGGCTGGCTATAAACTCACGGAGAGTCGGCAGCCTCTGCGTTCCAAGTGTTGAGATTAAAGGCGTGTGCCACCACTGCCTGGTCAATTTTTTTTCTTTAATGAAGTGAAAGGCAAAGCAGAAGGTAGAGATTTTGAAAGCAAAAGGAAGAATACTTGGGAAAATCAACTGCTTTCTGTTTGAATTTGATAATCTATTCACAAGAGCACCCAGTCAAAAAATGCTGAGAGGTCATGGGCCTGAGTGAGGCGCCTATTGCTATTGCTTGGCTAAATGGACACAATACACCTACAAAACTGACTTCTACAAGACTATATTTATGTTCATAGTTTAATAGTAAGATGAGCACTGATCAGAGAAGCCTCCTTTTGCAGTAGTGACTTCAGAGATGCATACTGGTAAAGTATAGAGAATACATGACTGTAGAATTCCTAGCTATAAAAATGAGACATCTACATTTCCATTCCGAGGCTGGAGGAACAACTGAAGAAGAAGTAGCAGAAAATGTAGGAGTTAAAGGAAGCAGATGAGCTGTGTGGAATGCTACCTTTAAACATGACATGTACTCAATCTCACAGCAACTGTGATTATCTGCACAAGCTCTCCTATTATGGAAGGAGAGGAAGCTCATGAGTCCCTACTGTTTCCTGAGGAGTTATACACAGTTAACAGTTGATGGAGAAGAAAAAGACATCCTCAGGGGTTTAGCTACTAGAAAGGGATCATGCTCCTATTTAAAAAAAAATTTCTCATTCATGCTCCTGAGTCATCAAAGTGGAAAAGGAACTTAAAAGTTGAATGAGGTGGGACATATTTGGAAACAGGAAAGGCTTAGCGTGAGCAGAATGTGGACAGGAATAATAACTAGAGGCAAATATGACCCAGGTATACATAGATGTATCTGAAATGTCATAAGGAAACAGACTATTATGTATATTTCATACATGCTAATAAAATACCTAAAGAATTTAAATCTAAATATTAGAGCAAATTCACTTAGTAAAAATAATAGATGCAAATATGTATGATCTCAAAACTGAAAGAACGAACACCAAAATAAAACAAATGAATAGGACTTCATAAAACTTAAAATTTATACAAAAACAGATATTGTCAAAAATACAAAAAAGACTATGGAATGAGAAAATATTTGAAAATCATGTATCTGAGAAGTAAATTACAATAGAAAAAAATAAAATAGACATAAAGCTACCACAGAAATTAACAAAAAGCACATTAATTTTGTAACATGTTATTCATCATTAGAGAACTGATTATCAAAACTGCAATGAGATCTCTCTTCATACCTGTTAGAGTGTCTATTATATTAAAAAGAAACGAGGTTGATGAACACATAATAGGAGTGGAATATGATAGAGCTGATATAGAACAGAGTTCAGTGGCTACTCAGTAAGTTGAATAGAATTCCCAACTAACCAAACATATCAACTCCTGCTTCCTGGATATATACCCAAAGGAATGAAAACACCTATGCAAATTATTCCTGTGCCTAAATGTTTATAGCACTTATTTATTTCACAATGCCAGTAGAAACAACCCACTGTCATTGACAGATAAATAAATTAATAAATGTGTTATGCCCATACAATGGAATAACATTCAATTTAAAAAGAAATATATACTGAAATATGCTACAATAGAAATGACCGTTAATCCAGGCAGTGGTGGTGCATGCCTTTAATCCCAGCACTCAGAAGATAGAGCAGATCTCTGTGAATTCAAGGCCAGGCTCGTCTACAGAGTAAGTTACAGAACAACTAGTGCTACACAGAGAAACTCTGTCTCAAAAAAATCCTAAAAAGGGGACTTCTAAAAACATTATTTTAACTTCAAGATGCTCTTCATTAAAAAAAAATCACATATGATTAGTGCCTTAGTTTGCCTTCTACTGTTGTGATAAGAACACATGACCAAAAGTAATTTGGGAAGGAAAGGGTTTATTTGACTTAAGTTCATCATTGGGGAAGTCAGGACAAGAACTCAAACAGGGCAGGAACCTTGAGGCAGGAGCTGATGGAGGCCATGGAGAGGTGCTGCTTTCTGGCTTGCTTCTCATAGCTTGTTCAGTCTGCTTTCTTATAGAACTCAGGACCGCCAGTCCAGGCATAGCCCCACCCACCATGGGCTGGGCCCTTCCACATCAATTACTGATTAAGAAAATGAACTACAGACTTGCCCATAGGCCAATTTTATGGTAAGGACATTTTCTCAATCGAGGTCCCTCATTCCAAATGACTCTAGCTTGTAACAAATAGACAAAAAAAAAAAATAACTAGCACAATCCCATTCATATGAAAAGTTCAGAATAGGGCAATTAATAAAGTAGGAATGAAATTAGTGTTGCTAAGTATACTGTCAGAAATGGAGCAGAGGGAGAGAAAATGACAGAGTGGTAACAATGGTTAAAGGACAGAGAGGTGATTTTTCTAGTAACACAAACACACCAAATCTGCGCTGTCCAATTGTTGCCTTGTTCTGGGACTAAACTAGCAATTACAAAGTGACACACTTTAAATGGTGGAACCTATGTGGTGAATTAAATCTCAATCAAGCTGTTAAAATGCAAAACATCCATGAACAAAGTATCAATCTTTAAAATAAACAATAAAAATAATGCTTGTTTTCTCCATTGTCCTAGGCTTCAGTATAGCTCAGCTGTTGCAGCTTATTCCAATTCCAAGGGACTTTTTTTTCTTTACTCTTTCCAATGCATTCATCTTGGTTTTCTTATGAGCAACTCTTGAAGAATAGTGGTCAATATGAGTCTGGGATGGTATTGGGATTGAGAACAACCAGCCTAATAGGAATGAAGGGACCCTGGAGAAACACTTGGACATGTGTGTCACCCTTCAGCTATCAGACCACTGAAACAATGGTCCGCAGGAATCTCTTCTGGGGGGAAGAAAACTACTTGTCTTTGGGCAAAAGGTTTACAGAGGTTCAACACCTTCTCAGACCACCCTGTCAGAAACAATGAGAACCAGACGATAGATAAATGGGTAGATCTACAACCAGACCAAGTTTGCTTATACATGCATACTTCTGGACCTCCACTGAA
Organism: Bramus lutescens; assembly: GCA_001685075.1. NCBI lineage: Eukaryota > Metazoa > Chordata > Mammalia > Rodentia > Cricetidae > Bramus > Bramus lutescens. Next base: position 35,199 of record LOEQ01011564.1, read on the forward strand.
ACCTAAACCTCATGGCAGGTTCTGCTTTTTACTGTTGTTTGTTGAATCACCTTATCAAGGGCTGGTGGCCGAACCTGGTTTAATGGGGTTAGCAGAGATCAGTCTCTGATCCCAGTTCCTCAGGTTCCAATGTCAGTCAGGGGGAAGAAAGCTTGCAGTTAGACAGGAGGTACATATGGTAAGTGATCACCATTAAGACAAGTACAGAATTTGTGTTTCTTTGTAAAAATATTTTTTAAGTTTTGTTTTGATTTTTATGTATATGTACTCATGTGTCTGTGTGCCACAGGTATGTGAGTATCTTAAGAGACCAAGCAGGGTATCCAGTCCCCTGGGGCTCAAATTGCAGGCAGTTGTGAACCTCCTGACATAGGTGCTGGGAACTGAACTCAGGCCCTCTAGAAAAGCAGCAATTCTTAAGCACGAAGCCATCAGTCAGCTCCACTACTTGCTTTTCACATGCACACTTCATTGGTGCATATACATCACAGTGAGTAAGGAAACGGCACAGAAAACTTTGGTCCCAAGAAGTTTTCTGCTTTTGAGTAGGGTGACTCAGGACATGTAGTGAGTTAACTTCAAATTTCAATTAAAAAATGTTTTAGGAGAAGGATGCCCCTGAATATTGTTATTTATCTAAAATCCAAATTTAACTGAGTAGACTATACTTAATTTGATAAGCCGGACAACCCATATTTGATACAGCAACTACTAGAAGAGTCACAAAAAAACTTAAAAAAAAAACGCCGAGGACAGTGTCAGCAGAATTAGAAGTCTTCCCTGACACCTGAAAGAAGCATAATGAGACTTCTACTCAAACTGTTTTGGCGGTCAGAAAGCAGAGCACGGTTATTTGTATTCAGCTTACTTTCTCCTTTTTCTGCAGTCTGGGACCCAAGTCTACAAAATGGTGCTACATGCTAGTAAACAGCTCTATCTGTTCAACCAATCTAAACTAAATAGTTTCTCACAGGAACTACCAAGGGCTTGTCTCCTAGGTAATTCTAGATCTTACTTAGCATGGTGACATGTTAACCACTATATGAAGAACACTGATTGCTGACCAGTATATGAAGAAATACCCAAAGTCAACAATTAGCAGGGAAATACATACTAAAATCATAGTGAGCTATCACTTCACAACAGCAGGATAATAAGTATCAGAAGACGAAGAAAAAAGATGGAAGGTAATAAGTGCCAAGAAGAATGTGCAGAAAAGAGAACCCATTCCCGGGAAATGTAAATTATGACAGTCCTTATGGAAAACCAGATGGGTCTTCCTCACACCTAGGTATGGATCCAAGAGAAAGTAAATCAGTATTCTAGAGAAGAGGCACCTGCATTCACAGGTCTCCTGGGGGCTTACTCACAAAAATGACACTTACTCGACAAAGCAGGTGGGAGCACCAAGCATTTCACATCCTCCGCTGCAGCGGGGCCTGAAAGCTAGAGCCTTAATCATACTTAGTTTATCATTTCCTTCCGAGGCTAATCAAATCATTGTATTTTCAGTATGCTTATGGGCAGCTTATAATGTGTCTGAATTTTTTTTCTCATTAATTAAATGAAGCACTACAAAATGCCTAGAGGATTGAAGTTGAGGTCTAACAGATTAAAAGCCATATATGGTGACTTACAGAGTCCTGAAACATGAAGATACAGAAAGAGAAAACAAGACTGGTCAATATAAAAAGGGAAACGGTTTTAATTACTGGTCCTCTGACTAAACATCAAAAAGAAACTTTAGCCCAGAAATTAGAATTCAAGTAGTAAGAAAAATGGAGAATCGGTTTGGAAGAAAAACCAACAATCACCTGCGAATAGGTAAAGCTGATTCGTGCAATGATTCTAGGTCTGAATGTAAACAGTCACCGCTTCAGATCTAAATACAGGGTGTGAGACAGACGATGGGAAGAAAGCCTAATTTAAATTTCAATCCCAAAGTTTCTTAAGAAGACAGTTTTAACTTAGTAGTTCAATTTGTTACATAAAGTCTGTGAACCACATAACATTGCTCAAAAAGTCTGCAAGGGGCTGGGAGAGATGGCTTCCCAATTAACAACACATTACTCTTGCAGAGGATTCTCAGCACCATAGCTGGGCAGTTTATAACCACCTATAATTCAGCTGCATGTGATCCAACAACTCTCTTGCCTCTGTGGCACCTGTNTATATATGTATATATATAAAATAAATCTTGTAAACATGTCAGAGAGAATTAAATATTAAAGACTTTAATAAAGAATTAAATATTAAAGGCTTCACTCCTGAAGAAAATCCTCCCAGTAAGAAGCTTCTGTCTCTGCTCCAGGACTACCAATGAGAAAGCATGAGAGCTACTGAGAAGACCTACTGCGCTCAAACCATTGACTGGAAGTGGGAAGTCACTGTCTCTATGCATAAGCCAGTATCTTGCTTGGCCAGTAACTTACGGTTTCTTCTGATTAGGTACTTTTTGAAAAGAAACACTGAGAGCTATTTGGCCCAAATTGCTATCTGATGCATACAGTGTGTCATACTATAATTAGCTTATCCTGTGGAAAAGCAGCCTGTGAAGCAAAAATGATTTGGGTTTCTCCTTTCTGACCTTGAAAGGACTGCGATCTGAATTCTAGATGATCAACCTCATCTACTACTCCCAGTCACTGTCATTTAAAATTGGTAATTCTTAATAAAACATTAGTGAAATTCAATTCGAATCAAACAAGGCTAACTCATGAGACATACAGACATTTTACCATACTGTGCAAAGCTGCCCGCAAGCCATCTGTGTCCTCAGAATGGGAAATCAGGTCCTGGAGAGGCTGTTGTCTTCCTGAGCCTTAGCAGTAGTTCCAGCCTAGCTGCCTCCTTGAGACAGCCTTAGCAGATTGAGTAAGAACAGCTCCATCAGGACAGGAGGGGTGGTTCAGCAAGTAAAGATGTATGCTCTCAAGTCTGACAAAGTGAGTTCAATCCCTGAGACCCACACGGTGGAGAGAACTGACCCCTCAAGATGTCCTCTGACCTCCACATCCCATAAACAAACAAACAAGCAAGCAACAAAAATGTAAAGGCTCAATCTTATATTTTGCTAGAACTTTCATGCATCTTCTTCACCACACAGGACAAAATCAGCAATTTTATGATTTATACCATAGTAGTGGTTTTAATATTTTCAGATTAAGTCTGAAATACACAAGCCAAGTGATTCACTGAATTGGTCAAGATTATTTATGCTGATAAATTACAAAATAATCTATCATTAATGCAGATAAAAATATGTATGTGAAGGATAGATTTGCTTCTGTAGCAACACTAGATAAATTTGTTTTATTTAACTACTAAAAATAATTCACATTACAAATATTGGTCTTCAACAAAAATTTCTAAGGCACACCTTATTTTTCACATTAAAATATGGTTTTGGAAATACCAAGTTTCAAGTATATAAACACAAAAAAGCTTAAAATACTGCTCCACAAAATTTAGCCAGTCTTTGCTTTCCTCAATCTGTTTGCTTAGCCTAAAAAAGAAAGGTCACCTTTCCCCTAGTCCCCCATTTCTCAATTTAGCCTGCATTAATGTTTAGAACACATGGACAAAAAAGTCTCTTTCCCAAAGGCAGAAGCTCCTGCTATTTTTAAGTACTGATTCATTACTTTAATGAGCCCTGAAAAGCCCAGGTGCTTAGTGACTACCATTAGACTACTGCAACTCCCTCAGTCTGCTCCAGATAAGGAGATGTTGTTGCCACACATTTCTAACAGTGTCATTTCTAACAAGCTGTGGAGTCTTGGCTCTATGCGCCTCTGAAAAGGGTTTATTCATAAGCTTGTGCAGGAGAGACAGTTCAGGAGTTAACACCGCATAGTGATCATTCACCAGTTCAGGTCCCAGCACCCACATCGGGGAGGCTCACTGTGTATGCGTGCACATGTACACATGCACTCACACATACATACATGCATTTAATTATTAATTAATTAATCAAACTTAAAAAAACTCATAATACTTCCTAACAGTAGACTTGGAGAAAAGACTCAAAAACTCCAGACCTGACCTCAAACCTTAGCCTTGTCACATGTTTGCTGGATATTTTGCCTGTGTTTTAATTTCTTTTCTCTGGTTCTGAAATAATAATACTTCTTAAAGGGTGCATGTAAAAGCAGAATGAAATAACATGTGCTAAGCAGCTACCTAAACAAAAATTTAGTAATGAGTCTCCAGCATTCTCTTCCTATTCACAGGTAACTGAATTTTAATGTATTTAATTTACAATTCTTTAAGACATAAGCTTGTAATAAATGTTTACTACTTCAAATATCAATTTGCTTTAATCTCCACTCCTCCTTCCATTGTTGGATAAACATGACATTCTTTATATGAAATGGTGGCCTCAGGAAGGAACTCATACCTGGCACTGGAAACCGGTACAAATCCTTTGGTATAGAAAGTCATAGCACTGCTACTATTTATTATTTTGCTAAAAGTGCAAACTATCAAACTGCCTTCTAAATACTTGCTATTCGTTTGTATTAGTGAAGCTCTCACTCCTCATCAGAGAAGATTTTAATGCTGAGGACAATAGCTAATATAGACACACATAACTGGTCAAAAAGTAGGGATAAGCAAGTATAAACTTCGAAGTCCTCAACCCTGAATGGAATATCTACATTATCTGTCATCTATATTACCTGTCATCTATATTATGAGTCCTCCACCCAAAGTTCAGGGAACATCTGGGAAGAGGGGCCAGAAAGACTGCAAGAGCCGAAGGTCAAGAAATAATACTGTAAAATAATGTCTCAATGGCCTGACCAGGCTATTGCAATAATGAACTCACAGTAGCTATGGTTGCCTTATGAGATCAACAAGACTTGTACAAGATCACACCAATTAATACCCCAGCTTGGAGAGGAAAGGGGTTTGATGTAGGAGGGTCATCTGTCTATGTGTTATTTTCATTGGTTAATAAAGAAACTGCCTTG
>LOEQ01011565.1:10968-29925 GCA_001685075.1 Bramus lutescens
CTCTCTCTCTCTCTCTCTCTCTCTCTCTCTCTCTCTCTCTCTCTCCTTGGAGAATCCAGACAGTTTCCGTCGCAGAAAAAGCAAGAAGACAAGGTAAGAAGAAGTCAGGCTTGGGAACGGCTGCTGCTTGCGCAGTCTCTCCAGTTGGGAATGCATGAGGGAGACGCAGGTCTCCACAGTGCCGAGAAATATGGGCAGAGTCCATAGGGAAGCTGAGGATGCGCTGTGAGCCTCTTACTTAGCTGCGCTTTTTGCGTAGCTTTTTCTAGGTTTTCTCTCTTTGTTTTAATTTCCAAAAGAGTTTGCAACAGACAACTAAATATGCCAAAATGAGCACAACCCTAGCACTCACATGGGTTAAATATCCAATCACCTGAGATATTTCAGAACTTAGATCCGAGGCTTATGGACAGACTAGATTTCTAAACACATCTCAGATGATAAGTGTTCAAATCTAAAAGGAAGTGAAAATAAATTGTGAATATAGTTTGGAGCAGCTCTAGGCGCCTGGTAGTTGTGAGAAACGATGAGAATCAAGCAAACCCAGAGTCTCAAAATGCAGAAACAGTACTTCTTGCCCTACATGGTATTTCACCCCGATGCCGCAGTAAGAGCCTGGCATCTCTAGCAAGGCACACAAGTGGTTCTGAAAGTTTTCTACAGAAGGGAAAGAATAAAGAAGACAGATGCACACACATGCAAATGGAGCATAGCTATATTCTCTGAAATTTAGATGTTGAAAATTTGAGGACACAATAGAAAAAGTAATTCAGTTAACCAGCACACGGTAGCAAAATTAAAACCAAATAAATTTAATGTTTACTGAGGGTATATGTATGATATTACTTTCTAGATAACACTTTTTTACACATATTAATTTAGTTTTTCACAGTCTCATACACAAGTATTAACACAGAACCTGAGGTGTCAATACATAAAATAATTTCCCTTAAAGCCCAAGTCAATACGCATTAACTCTAAGAATCACAACCATGGTCTACCTTAGTCCAACACTTGTGTGTTTCTCAGCACCCTGAGCTCAAGTCCATAGCCAAACACCAGGGAGAATTCCTTCTAAGTTTTTAGAAGGTATTCAGATAACTCTAACTTTGAAAGAAAATGTCAGTGCCTTCAGGAAAATTGTCATCAGCTGACAGACTCAATAACTGAATAGAAATTTCTTTATTACACTGAGGTGCAAATCTATAGATACTCGAATAGAATTAACGTCCAAAGTGTACACATTGCGGTACCCCCAAGACATCTGTAGAAATGGCTTCCTATAATTGGTAACTTTTCAGAATACTTGAGCAGAGTATGAGCAATGGTGCACCAGTCAGCTCCTTGGTCACCCTCTGTTCCTGTTTGCCGTTGTCTGTCTGGCCTATGATTTGTCTGTCCACATTAGTTCAACTTTGATAGCTAAGCTTTGTATCAGTCTTTGTCTTTTTAAGCACCCACAGGAACAATCCAGTCAGGTGGGCAAGGCGGCAGAGCGTGTGTGCGTGCTTCACCTCAGAAACTTGCTCTCCTCGAGTGGAAGCATGAGCCTGACCTAGGCTTCGATTGACCTCCAGCCCTTTCTCCTGCCCCATCAGCAAACAATGCTGTATTTCTATCATTTTTTCTTCTGATGATTTCTAGCACCAGAAGGCACATATTAATCATGCAACCATTTCAGTCATCCTTCAATGTCTCTGACATTTAATCTAAGATTAAGAGAAAGCCTGAACCATTATTCATGTTGATTTGAACTTGTTTCTGGTTCAGTTTACTTCTCTTGAGAGAATAAAGCATGAGAAATGGCAGGATTTTTTGTTGTTGTTTGGTTTGTTTTTTGTGTTTTTTTCTTACTGAATAGGGCATAGTCTGCTTATATTTGGGTCTAATTTCATTACTAAAAATAACTTAAAATTACGTTTTATTTATGAACTAAAAAAATTGTTTTCAAGGTATGAACACAAATCTGCGCCTGAGTTTCAATACTTCACAATGGTCTTTGTATGCTGTTTTGGGGGAATTCATATGAAGAACTTCTTGGGGAGGGGGATGACCACAGAGCCCAGAAGAAGCCTTGGAACTGAAGTTACTTATGGTTGTGAGTCTCCAAATGTGGATTCTGGGAGCCAAAGCACAGTCGTCTGTAAGAACAGCAATTGCTGAAAAATCCCCAGTCTCTTCACATTATTTCAGACACGGTTTCTCACTGGGTTTGAATCCTTCTTACTGATAGACTAGGGAGGTAGTCAATAAGCCTCAAAGATTCACCTGTGCCCGCCTCCTCAGGGCCATTTTTCCAGCTCAGCAATTTTATCAATTTTTCAGTTATTCAATGACAAATTATAAACTGGAATTCTACAGTACTTTACAGAATTATAGGATTCAGTAATTCTGTGGTTCAACACCATTTTATTTAATTCAGTAATTTTTTTATTTAATGCTCATTAAAAGTCGGGTGTATCAGTGCAGAAAGTTTGAACATATAAAAGGGGATGAACACAGCCTCCTTATGTAGAAGTCCACAGTCTAGTGAAAGAGGTAATTTATTTTAATTTCTTTTTATTTATTCAGTGTGTCTTTCACATCATGCATCTTGATCCCTTTCATTTCCCTGTCCCTTCACATCTGCTCTCCTGCCCTCTGCCTCTGTAACCCAGCTCCCCAAATAAAATAAAGTTTAAGGGGAGAGAAAGGAAAAAATTAAAAATCTTACCACTGAAGCTGCAGTGCAACACAGTGAATCACACGGTAAACCCCTTTGTTTACACATCTTTACCTGCAAGTGTTCATTGCAAAGGTGTGGTTCAAGGCCTCCAGTTTCTCCTGCACCTTCGTGCTAGACCCTCACTGAGACTTCTTAGATATCCTGTTGCTGCCCTCTGTTCCGGAGATCATGGGTGTCTGACCCACAGACCCAAAGCTGCAAGAAAGAGATAATATTTTAAGTCAGTCAAACATCACTGTGTATAAAAGCAGAAACAGAAATCACAAATTCAGGGGACTGCCAGCAGTTGAGACCACAGAGATAATTCAGTGTCTGGAATTTTTTCACTGTATGTCCTCCACACAGGTGTACACATGTAGGCTAAAGCAAGAACAGAGAGAGAAAAAAACATTCCAAGTATGGTTATGGCATGTGGACCAAAGGCAGAACACAGACCATCAGATTCTTGGCACTTCCAGGAGTTTGTTTTAACTGAATTTGACTATGTGGGGAAAAGAAAGGTCTAGTTTGAAAACAAACTAGTGGGCAAGGCAGGGGATTCAAACACAAATCTTAGCCCCAACCAGAAGCACTGAATTGAAATCTCTAAGTGGGTTTGATTCGTCATGTTCTCTTGTGCTACTGACCCAAATGGTGAAGAATCCCTGAAGCTATACCCACACCCTTCCTTTGTTGATCATTATTTCTACTGTTGATCAGCCTCCTCTGCTGGGCTGAAGGAGCCATACCTATTCGCCCAAACTCATTGAGCCATCATAACGTAGCATAGGCAAACCAGGAAGACACAGAAACCACCATCCACAAAGCAGATGCCCCTTGTCACACTGCCCATCTGATGAATATATGATCATTCTTTGTTTTGACTTACATAATTGCTAGTTCCCTTGTTTGAGGAAGCATTCTAGAGGAGTTGATTTGATCATTTCTAAATACTTTATGGTTCTTGTTTTAAAGTATCTCTTGGATGGTTGCTTTTAGATTTACCAGCATCTACTCACTCTTGGTAGGGTTTATATAAGGATTAAATCATGGGGGTCCTTTTTTAATACATAGATGCTTTTATTATATAACATGCAAGAATGCCTATACCAGAAATCTGTGAAAATAAATTATAGTTCAGCAAGAGTTTGTTCACTCTCATCAAGAAAAGTTAAAGGAACTACATATGATTTCAGTGCCAGGTCTTTACCTGGTACATTCGGCGAACAGACACACAGTTCTACCTAGGCAGGCAGTGAAGTTCCTCTGTTCACAAGATTTTTCTTGCAGGTCTAACCTGAATGGCTATGAGTTGGCTTAATCTCAGCTGGCAACTGTGAGATGTTCCTATCATCCCTCACGGTGGTCTCTGGGATTATGCTAAACAGAGCAATTTCCTTGACCTCCTCGTCCAGGACCATTGATTGTGACAAGCTGAGTCAGAACATTCTGTAACGACCTGTGGTAGTTACGGTGCACTCAACTGCTTCCAAATCTTCCTAAAGCCTTGCTAAAATTCCGTGACTGGAAAAGAAGATGACTGGGATTCACTTCTACTTAGGATTCCCTTTCAATACCACTTGCTGTTTTCTATGTTGCTTTAAAAGTCAGCAACAGGATTGGGGTTTCAGAAGCTGAACTCAAAGAGTTTGCTCACGAAAGTTTCCTCCTTGCTTTGTGGATACTAGTCCATCAGATTCTAGGGAATCAGTCTAACTAAGTACTTTATGTCTTCAGATTGAGCTCCCCCAGTTGCCACCTTTAATCACCCTTCCTCATTCTCCTGTATATGTCTTAGTGAATGTTAAAATTCAGGATTAATTGCAGAACAGGCTGAGGTAGTCATAAGATACTTGAGCCTCTATCCAATCCTAATCCTTTGTTGGGCCTCAAATCATATGAAGCCTTTACTGAAATGAGGGAGATAACTCAGTCTGAACAGGTATGGACAAAGGCACTGGGCTTGTCGGCCAACCAGTTTAGCTGAATTTGTGATCTTCAGGTCAGTGAAGGAGCCTGTCTCAAAAAAAGAAGACCAAAGGTGAACGCGGAGACATCTAGTTTTGATCACTACAAACAAAATTACACATGTACGAATAACTACATATTTATGTTCACACATGCAAACATGTACATGCACATCTACACAAATAATTATAATTTAATAACAAAAGAGTGAAAAGTCTAATTCCTCAAGGGAAAGACTCAAGGTCAGTTCTCTTCCTTATTCATTCAGTAACATCAAACAAATCAGATGAAACAAATTTATACTTAAGTGCGTGATCAATACACTTAAAATTTTATTTCAAAAATAATTAAGGATGGTGTTTCAAAAGTTTTGGATGATGTGTTTTCCTTGAATCCCCTCAGAAAAACAGGTCTGTGTGTCTCAGTCTGATTAAGTTACATTATGTATCAAGACAAATATGACCTGTGATAATCACTAAGAACAATACAGTATCTCATTACTGGCCTAAAAGTACCAATAAGGTATTCAAGAACACTTGGCTCAGCTAGCACAGGTACTGGCCTAGCCTGTCAGTTGTTGCAGGAGCCCCTGTACTATGAGGAGGTTGTATACTGACAAAAATCCCTCTCTGTTCTTGGGAACTAGCTAACTGATCCCTGCCTTTTCCTTATGCATCAGAATGGGTATGTTAAAGAATGTGGGCAGCCTTAAATCAGATCAGTTAGTGCTCCATGTGATACCGATAAAGCTTTGAAGTCCTGGCCAGAGGCTAAGCAGCCAGAGGCATGCTAAAGCAACCCTCACAAGGGTTACACAGTAGCCCAATGCCAACTTTAGCTTTGTTTCTGTGGAAATGTAGACTGAAGAAGACATGGCCCTCTCTTGTGATATACTACTGGAGAATGAGCAACTACTGAGCTCATAGAAAATATCCTCTTTATCTTGTTCAATATCTTCACCAATAAACCAATAGGCATGTCTTCAGCAGTCATCACAAGGTCCCAATTTAACCAAACTGGAACTGTTTATCATTGAGGTAGAGATGGAGAACGTTTTCCTGCTTATAGACTCAATCCTTTCAGTTTAGAGTTCACTCCAGTCACCCTGCCAGGTATCCAACTTGAGCTAGCCCAGCCTATTCTTCCAGTAGTTCTTGAATCCTAGACCTCTAAATAATTTCATTCTCCTTTGGGGATTAGCATTATTTAATGCTTGTTCTCAAAACTTCTTTTATTCACATCCCATAAACCCCTAAAAATGGGTATGATAACCTGAGGAAGAGGGAAAGCGTAGTTTACATGTGTTTCTACCCAAGAAACCCTACCTTCAACTTCTGCCTCACAAAATTTAGTAGTTTTTCATTTTCTGTTCAACAAATGCTCAAAGACAGTGAAGTCCCGGGCCCTATGTTAGGAAGGCAGCCATGAACAAACTATCCAGGCCCATGGTACACTGGAGAGTTGGTGATTAAACAACTATGTAACTATCTATAATTATATATAGTTACCTGCTATGAGCCAAGGATAAAAAAGATCACCTAGACAGTGAAATAAACATTTAGAATTTGGAAGAAAGGGAGGGCAGACTTTGATGAAGTCTAAGAATGGACCAGCTTTTCTACAATCACCTAACAGGTTGTATTGTAACATTGGACATGCCAAGACGATCTTTCTAGTGAATCTCAAGGAATAATTTGGAAAAGAGCTCCCTATTCTTTTTCAGTTCTGTCTTCATGAAACCCCTCAGCTTGGAGGAAAACAATCAACCCTTTTCAAAGATGTCTGGGGCCTGGAATTTAGTATTCTGTTTTCCTAGGAGTAATTGCTTAGTTCTCTTTCTTTACCATCATTTTGCAACATTTATAAGCATATTTGTTCTTTTTTCAAGCTCAATAATTGCTACTATTTTGCCGAAAACCAGCAGTTTCCTTTCTGTTTTTGCCAAGATGAAATAGAAATGAGGAGGTGAGCCTATATTCCCACAAGACACACAATAGCACAAAGTCCAACAGGCAACTTCCTGAGCTGTGCTGATTACTAAGACTTGAACTTCTGGGGCTGACTATTCTTACATTCTTCCTTCTAGATCATCACCTTCAGTTACGAATAATTATCTGTAAGATCACTTGGTCCCACAATCCAGATTGTCTCTCCCTAGATCAAGGTAGAGGTTTTTAAATTTATAGTTCTTTGACCTGGAAACTTGCTTAGAATGCTGATCCCATAGACCCAGCCAATATCTGCCAACATAAAAGTTCAAGACCAAATCATAATGGTCTTCATCTTAAAAGGCCTTCTAAATAATTCCTCTGTGATTCAACTTTTTTGTACAACTATCCCCTTGAGTCCCAATTTTCCCACCTTATTTTCCATTTATAACAAATAGTGACATTTCCATGTCCTTCCACACCAGCCACCAAAAAAAAAAATACTTACAGCTTTTAAAAAGTACTATAATCTTGTACTGGACATTCCAGTAGCTGAGAATTATGTCGTAAGAAAGCAGGCTCTTCTTGTCTCATTATTTTTAATGAGACACTTCCCAGAGAAAATCACATAGAGCGTATTCACACTGATCAATCCTGAAGAACCCTGTTCCCTACATCCCTTGATTTATTAATCATATTCCCTTTTAGAGCATAAATAATCAGTGATAACTGATACTTGGCGACTTTCAAAAGTTGTTGAGCCAATGCCCTAAACCCATCAAGTCTAACTGCGAGACCCAAAGTGTTATCTGCAGGAGAGTATCATTAAAACTTGGCTTTCAGTTCTTGTTTTGAGATCCCTTCTCCAGAAAGGAGATCTGCAGCATCCCCAAGACTTCTCTGCTTGCACACCTTTGGGTTTTACATAAAGATCGTCTATGAAAAGTGTAAAAACAGGAAAATAGCAATCAGTTGAATATATTTGTTCGTGAACTGGCAAGAGTGAGGGAGAAAAGAGAAAGGGGGAAAGAAAACACTACTTAAAATACTTCACTGATATTCAAAGTGTTTAAGTTTTACTGCTTATAAAAATATGCTTTTATTGTTTTTAAAAAGAAAGTAAAATCTTAACTCTGAGGCTTACTGGTTGGTAACCTAGAGGCTAGACAGGAAGTAGTAAAAAGACTTTATGTACCCAGATCTATAATACCCACTTCTCAGCACCACCTCTATTCTCTTTCCAAATCCCTTAACCAATATTATTACCTCTCTTATGTAAATAAAAAGTTTTATTGGACAAAATGGCACAGTTGCTAAGTAATGCTAAAGGTATTTGGCAATACCTTTATAATAATTCAGTATTTGGCAAAATCCTAGAGGATTGATTGGATTTTTTTTCCGATGAGAAATGTCCAAACCTAACTTATAATATCACTAATAAAGTAGCAAATCAGCCACATCTTAGGTTTGTATGACTGTTGTTCTTCTTGATATCATATTCCAGCTGCATCTACCAGCCTCATCTCTTCAGTAAGCTAGAATCTAGAATGGCATGAAAGACAGGAACACTTCTGAAAATGATGGTTATGTGTATCATCTACATTCAGTTGATTGTAGCAGCATGCATAAATATGTTCAAACATAACAACTTGTATACATTAATTATTTACTAGTTTTATATACAAATTATCTTCAGTAAACTTGGGGAAGAAAAAAGCACCATGATTATATATCAACATGCATTTTATTCTAATAAATGAGCATGGTTTAATAATTAATTAGAATTGTCTTGTTCAAATCCATTTTAAGATTTTAATGTTTTTTAAATTACTATGACAAAACAGGAATTCATGGCCTAGGGGAAAATGTTTCTTGATAGCCTTTCTAAAAACTACTTATTTACCTATTTTGCCATTAATTTTTATATTTCTCTTAATCAGTTAGGGAATTTCCCATTAGTATGACTTTGGATTGCCTTATTATACGCCTGTAGAAAGAATCTTCTAACCACAAATGAAAGACTGAAAGAGAAGGAGTTGCTGTGCTGGGAAATAAGAAGTATTCAACAGAGTTTTTGATGTCGCGGATACTGCATCAGGAACTGATTGGTTAAGACTCAGTCACCATCAGTCCCTAATGCATTGCCTTCAGCATCTAAACAACCACCAGCAAACACCTCGAGTTAGACTTGCTGTGAAGTGTTTATGGTCATCTGACAGATCTTAATTGTACCCTAAGAAAAATTGTTTCTTTAAGAGTAGTCCCAAGAAGCTAAACCACCTACCTTTAGCACTCTTGTGGATTTATTACTGCAAGCAGAGACATTAATCTAGTTCCTTGTGTGTCTCTATGATGTACTGTACCTTCCTGACAGAATATAGTACTAAATAAAGTAATTTAAATTTTGCTCATCACTTTCATATCCTGAGGGTGGAAAAAAACAAGTACTTCTGTTTCTTTGTTTAGTATAAACTTCTGGGTTTACATGGTTTTAAATATGATAGAATTGTTTGGCTAGGGATTCTTTCCTAATGAGTACCACTAAAATAAACACCATTATTTTAAAACATGCAAATGTAGCACAAATAATAAAAACCCAAAGACAAAATTGGGTTTCAACCTGAAGGTCAGAAAAGCAAAACAGTCAGGCACTGGCTCTTACATCTTCCTCAGTTCAAAATGGCAATTCTGCCTCCAGAAATCCTCAGAATGAGCCTGTGTGTGAGAGTTGTCTCCTCCCATTTTATATTCCTCTCTAGTGCTGGGATTAAAAGCATGCACCACTACAGACAGGTTTCTAAAGAAAACTAGTGTGGGGTTAAAGGTGTGCGTCACCCCTGCCTGGTCTTTAGGGCTGACCAGTGGGACTGTTTTACTCTCTGATCTTCAGGAAAGCTTTATGTATTAAAGTATAAATGAAATATCACTACATGCTACCAAGTGGTCACTATAGCTAAAATCTACTTTCAACTACTTTAAACTCATTTGTAGTTCCAGCATTTTTCAATTGGAGGGTCAAGGTGGTTTGGTCAAATCATTTATCTCCACTTAATAAGGAATTTAGGAAGTTTCACTGAATGTGTGTTAGTTCCAGGTACTAGTCTAGAAATGTCTGATGCAGTAGTGAACAAAACGTCACTTCCAAATGGAGCCCATCTGGTTGTGGAGGGAACAGACTAAATCTTTCTCTTCCCTATTGAATGACTACTTTTCAGAGGAGAAACAATATTGAAAAAAAAGTGTGCTTTATTTAGGGGACACTATCATATACAAGGAAGTATGTAGTTTGTTGTACACCTATGTTGTATACATGCTAGACACATTGTGATGGCTCCACAGGTGGATCTTGCAGGATGACAGTGGGCTAAAAACTTGCAACTGCTGTATCAGATGTGGTTTCAATGTTTGAGCAAATTAAAGCATTTCCTGCCAGGTATGTAGTTACTGGTTTTCAAATTCTTTTCTCTAGGTACTTGTTAGTAAGTCTGCCAGGAACAGTTGCTTTTAGATGACAAGGTTATCAATCTACCTTCACCTTCCTTTCTCAGCGGTATATCAGCTCTTCAACCCTTTGTTATAATCTGGATGGTAAGAACTTTAGTCACATATCCAGTCCACAAGATAGGATACTCAACCATGAACTTGGTGATATGGTGAACTAGTGAGCGATAAGTAACAACCATTGCATGCTCATTGCTAAGACATTTGTATTTCAGAAGGTAGAAAGTAAACGCAAGGAAAATGCACATGGTTTCCACTTCAAGGAAATTTGTCGGAGTCCCGTGTCATTCAGGCATATTAAGATCATCTAAGATGAATCCCGTCTGAGATGAAATTTAAGCCAAAACATCTGGTCCATCCTACAATCAAGAAAGGGGTACAATGCCCAGTGAGTCTCTTTGTGTTTGGGAGTGGAAATATATTCCTCATTCAGGAATGTTACTCCTGCCCTTTGTCAGCGCCCCTTGTGGAATATCTTTGTGCCAATACGGAAAGACGATCTTCCCAATGGGCAGAACTTTGAGTGATATACTCACTTGCTATGCACTTTGCTTAGACGGAGAAATGACCAGGTGTGTGATTGCATGCCAATTATTGATTATGGCTAATTATTTGGCTAATGGACAGAACTGAAAAATTGTTGAAGACTGGAAAAATGGCTCCAAGGTTAAGAGAATTTTCTGCTCTTCCAGTGGATCAAAGTTCAGTTCTCAGCACCCGCATGGAGCGGCTCACTATTGTCTATACCTTCAACTCCAGGGAATACATTGTCTTCTCTGGTTTCCACAGACATGTGCCATGCATACCCAAATAGTAAAACATAAATTTAAAAGTAACAATTTTGAAAAGGAATTTTGAAAAAAATCATGAAGAGGGCATAGCACAATGTCTCAGAGGCTAAAAATATTTGGCACAAAAACCTGACAACTTAAATTTAACCCCCAGATCACATAGTGGAAGGATAGACTACCAAAATTTGTCCTCTGACTTCTATATCTGTGCAGTACTATGACTGCTCTAAACACACACACACACACAGAGAGAGAGAGAGAGAGAGAGAGAGAGAGAGAGAGAGATGATTTGAAATGTTTTAATAAATTTAAAAAGAAACATGAGGGTATACCTCTTCAGACAAAACTAGGAATAGCGAAAATATCTGTAAAAGGAGACTGCACTTTCTTTCCCCAGACACCCAGGATCAAATAATATACACAAAAATTTTATTAATTACAACACTGTTTGGCCAATGGCTCAGGCATATTTTTAACTAGCTCTTACATATTGAATTAACCCATTTCTATTATTTTATATTTTACCACGAGGTTCATGGTTTGTTACCTCATGTCTTGCTTCTTGGGTGGCTACATGACATCTATATAACTCCACCTTCTTTCTCCCTGCATTCAGTTTAGTTTTCCTGCCTAGCTATATTTGCCCTGCTATAGGCGAAAGCAACTCCTTTATTAACCAATGGTAATAAAACATGTTCATAGCAGACAGATGGGAAATATCTGCACCTTTGTGAATGTACACAAAAGGGTGACTGGAAAGCATGGTTTATTACTAAGACTGGCTTATGAATACAAATCAGTCTCCTCCTCCAGCCACCCATCTCATTGCCTGATTTTTGTGCTCATGTGCAGAGAGCCCACAGTGAAGGTAATGGTGGCTATTCTTGACATAGCATAGGTTTACGCTCAGCAAGACCAATATAATTGTGACCATTGCTGAGTTCCCAGTTATCCAGCAGCAGAGACAAGACCTATACTGAGGCCCCAAGGTGACACCATTCCTTCAATTATCTGTTTGGTAATTTCACATCAGCACCTCAATCCCATTTCTTTTCCAGTATTTCCATGTCCACCCTCTACCCTTGTAGCCTCCCCCCACCATGCTAAAAGAAAATTTAAAAATTAATTTAAAATAATTCACTCCTCCATCTTCCCCACATTTCCATCACATATTCATCTATCACAGTGGCCTTGGGAGCTGCAGTGTCTCTTTCAGCATGCCATCTTGCCCAAACAGCTTTACTTGCAAGTGTTCATTGTGTAATGTGGTATCAGTCTGGTTCAAGGCCTCTGGCTTCTGGTATACCGTCAATGCTAGACCCTCACCAAAACTCCTCTCAGATCTCCTGCCATTGCTTAGAGACCCTGCAGCTACAGGTCCATAGGACCAGTCCCTGCACACACTCCAGCAGGTCATTGATGGGGTAGATGATGGGGTGGACCCACTCAAAGCTGTGGATATGGGCCTGGACAGTAGCTTAGATGATGAAGCTGGTTCTCCAGAGACTGCACCCCCTCAGTCGAGGGTCAGGACCAGCTCTCCTGTGCCCATGTCATTGGGGCAGCTCTCCCATTGCAGCAACCAGAGAGCAGGGAGAGCAGTTTTCCTAGTACCACCAAGGATCTTTGAGCCAGCTCTCCCATGCTCAGAACTTTGTGGCCAGTTTGGATGCTAGAACTGGGGCTGCTCTCTGCTGAGTTGACCAGTAAGGGGGCAGGATCAGGTCTCCAGTGCACAGGCCGTCAGGGGCAGCTCTCCAGTGGCCAGGGTAGTAATACAGCCTATGGACATCGTCACATACCCAGGGTGTATGCTGCAGTAATGCCAGGGACACAGACATGGTCCTCGGCTGCAGCTTGGGCCTGGATATTGCCATGGCCTTGGTTGGCAATGCAGGCCTCTCAGAGCAGCATGGCCCTCAGACATGAACATGGTCTTAGGTGGTGACCTGTAACAGGAAGGGCCTGCTTGTTCATCCTCCTGCCCAGTTCCCGGCCACCCTGCTACCTTAACCCTGAAATAACCACACAGAAATTCTATTCATTAAATCACTGCTTGGCCCATTAGCTGTAGCCTCTTATTTGCTAACTCTCACGTTTTGATTTGACCCATTTCTAGGCATCTGTGTATTGCCACGTGGCAGTGGCTTACTGAGTAAAATTCACCACATCTATCTCCGGTGGCAGATCCATGGTGTTCCCCTCACTCTGCTCACTTCCTCCCAGAAATCAGTTCTGTCTTCTCTGCCTACTAAATTCTGCCCTATCAGGCCAAGGGAGTTTCTTTATTCATTAACCAATACAAGCAACACACAGAGGGAACTCCCAAATCAGTGACCCAGACCTTGGGCATCCATATGGTCCTCAGTGATAACATGGGTCACAGACATCAACACGGACCTCAGCTGCAGCTCTCACCAACATCACCATGCCCCATCATGGCAGCACCGGTCAACCACATCAACCTGTTTCTCTCTATGGTGGGGTCTTCAGGTCCACTTCTGTCCACAGTACATGAACCACTCTGCTTCTCTTCTCCCATCTCTTCACCACATTCTGTTCATCACAGCGGCACCCACCCACCCACCAGGGTTGCTGGGGGCCAGGTGGACCATAATAATCTACTTAAAAGAAGACTTGGGTTATAATATTCTGCTGGTTAGTATCCTAAAAGTCCCTATAAATTTTAATAAAATAAAGTCTGTTTACCATCTATACCATCACATGTTTAAAAGAATATCTACTTTGGTCAATTTATATGATACTGTTTCTTCTCTGTACTAACCAAGGGTCCATAAGGGACCTGACAACCCATTCTAAAAGGTTACTGAAGACACTTTGCAGAAATGAAGGCGGGTTAAGGGACCAGGAAAATTTGAAGGTACCAGGCTTTCGAATTAAGTAGCAGTATTAAGTAGAAAGCTATTACTGCCATAGTCCCTGGGGCAGGGGAGAGAGCAAAGGAGTGGTCACCACAATTAGAGCAATGAGGCCTTTAAGTCAAAGAAGAAGCCACGATGACCTCAGCCTGTAGGCGGTGGAAGCAGAAGGACCACTCTCGTCCTTTCTCCCCTGGCCCTCTCAATTCCAGTCAGTGCCTGAAACAGAAGCAGAGGCAAAGTTACCCTAGTTTCACAGAATGTGATGTCAGCAGAAGCAGCTCTTTCTTTAGGTAATTCCTATTTCTATTCTTCCAATTGGAAAGTGCTCATAATGCCTAATGGATAAATAGCCATGGGTTTTTGTGTTCAATCTATGTGAGTTTCTTGCTTCTAATTCAGTTCAAGTCACCTTCTTCCACATTTCTCCAATGACTGTCTGCTATCTAAACTAATAACTCTTTCCTACCCTACATCACTATTTTATTGCATGCTGTATTTTCTTCCCAACATAACATGTTCTGAAATAATTTTCTGTTTCATTTTTGTTCTCTTCCCTGCCCCATCCCAACTCCACAAATTCCAAGACTTTGCCTCACTTTTTCAGTACCTAGAACAGTGCTTCATACCTAGAAAATGTTCTGAAAATATTTATGAATAAAGTGAAATCTGACAGGCTCCAAGAATGTAACATAAGAGAAACCTGTGTGCCATCATGAGAAGATGCCCACAGCAAAGAAAACCTTTTCACTATGGGGAGAAACACAAAAGAAAATTATAGAACCAGTCAGCATTCTAAAATGACCTAAATAATCCATACTGTCTATCTTAAAGGGATCATGGTGCTTGAGGTTTCAGAAGGAAAATTTCTAATTCCAGAGCTTTGACTTTGTTATTAAGACAAAGTTAAAATGTGGAGTTGGGCAAGAAAGAGATCCAGAGGCTACTTGGGATATCTCTCTCATGGCCCCTCTCCATCAGAAGCAAAATGTAAGCTGGAATATGTGGTTTGAGGACTTTAAGACTTCAGGGAAGTTTGTGAAGTGTCTGGAGAAGGCTGTCCTATTCATTTATGTTGTGAGACACCTTCGAGACTCCAGGCAGCAGCTGTATGGCAGAAAGGCTTGAGGAACTGTGTGGGATGCTTCAGCATCCACATGGCAGAACTGCAGTTGGGCCACACCCTGTAAGTAACTGTCACTGTGGAAAGTGTGCCATATGAGGTGCTGCTCATTTCTGGGTAATGATGAACCACAATGTTGTAATGTGTCACACATTTGACCAAACAATTCCTAATCCTCCTGTGCTTCTTCAAGCCAGAGACTGAGTGGACATGTTTGTTCCCCATTACCAGCTCATTGATCTACCTTAAGAGCAATATGGGAACGTGATACTTGGACCATGCCACATCAGTCACAGATAACAAACCACCACATGAATATCCTAATTCATAAATAATAGCGCTTCTGAGAATCCATATGACACCCCACGTGTGGGAGGGCATCTGAAAGTGCTGAGTGCTGAAATCACATGCAGCCAGGCAAGTCCCGGCTGAATTCACATCTGAGGAGCTTTGCATGTATTGTTTATTCCAGCAACTGTATGGAGTAAATTACATACAACAAATTGGTTTCAGATGGCAGATAGGAAGCGCTGACGTGCAGTGTAGTGAAGGTGCACACCCACTTCGACCCAATCGCTTCCCTTCCCAGGCATCTCAGTCTAGCAGTCCAGATGCAGCTTAACTTGAAATGTAGTAGAAATTAAAAACTAATACATGGTGAGGACTAGAGAAATGGAAAAAATGAGAAGTATTGGTTGTTAACTCGTCTGTCTTGTGATTTGGGGTTGTTGTAAATGAAAGCATGAGGAAGTCTAAACTTGCTCTTTCCATCCCTGCCTACAGCACAGTGGGCAGAGTCAAATGCCTTCCTGACATTTTCTGCCTGTCCAGACATTCAGCTCAGCCCACATACAGAACCTCACTGCTTAACACCACACGGACCAGCATTCATACTCACCTGAAATCCTAGCACTTTAGAGGGGAGGCAGGAGGAGAAAGAGTTCAAGACCAGCATAGGCTACACAAGAAATTCTGATTAAAAAAAAGAAAAGAAGGAAGATGAGAAGGAGAAAATGACTATATTCCTGAGACACAAGTCTTTTCCTATCCTTCTGGAGCTAAATTCTTTTTGAAGAAGTATGTTTAAATTAGCAGTAAAATGTAAATGTATTACTGATATACATCTCTATGAATTTTACTGAAAGTATAAACTCAGGCAACCATCACTACAGTCTAATTACCATCCTCCACTGTTTGGAGGCAAATGTTGGGCCTGTTATGTCCCTTTGGTTTTACCTTTTCAAGACTGTCTTAGAGCCTTTGTCACATGACTTTTCTGTCATAAAAATGCCTTTAAAATTCACCAACTTGTTGCACTGTCAGCTACCTCCCATTGCAATCTGTCTATTGTATATATGAACTGTTTGTCCTCTTTCCTACTGAAAAACCCAAGGGGATTTGTATTTTTGTTAACTATGAGTAAAGATGCTATAATTACATGTGTGCCTATTTTACTATGTCTGTCGGTCTTTATTTCTCTTGAGAAAATAACTAGGAGTTAGACTGTTGAGGTATGTGGTATGGACACATGTAACAGTATAAGAACTGATCATCAGTTCAGTATCAGACTGATAATTATCTTAAATATCACCATAGAGCCTTCATCCAACAACAGATGGAAACAGAGGTAGAGAACAACATCAGAGGACTGGACTGAGCTCCTAAGACCCAGTTGAAGAATGGAAGGCGTGAGAATATGAGCAAGGAGGTAAAGACCATGAGGGGTTCACCCACTGAGACAGTGTGCCTGAGCTAATGGGAGCTCACCAACTCCAACTGGACTGGGAGTGAACGAGCATGGGATCAAACTAGTCTCTGTGAATGTGACTGACAGTTGGGGCAGACTGAGGGGTCACTGGCAGCGGCACTGGGATTTGTCTCTACTGCATGTACTGGCTTTTTGGAATTCTATTCTTTTTGGATGTATACCTTTCTCAGCCTAGATATAGTAGGGAGGACCTTGGACCTTCCACAGGGAAGGGTACCTTGTCCTCTCTTAGGATTGGAGGGGGAAGGATGAAACTGTGTAAGGAGGGAGTGGGAGGAGGGAAGGGAGTAGGAATTTTGATTGGTACTTTTTTAAAGTAATAAAATAATTTAAAAAAAGAACTTGACAGGCTTTTCTCCCCATCACAGCTATATATGATGTCTTTTATAAGCAGAGTAAGACTAGCTATTTAAAGTGCCTATAACAAATAATTTACTTGTCTGTGTATACAGAGACTGATCTTTCATTTTCCAGTCACCCAGACCCAAATAATCACATAGAAACTGTATTAATTACAACACTGTTTGGTCAATGACTCAGGAATATTTCTAGCTAGCTCTTACATCTTGAATTAACTCATTTCTTTTATTTTGTATTTTACACGAGGCTCATGGTTTCTTACCTCTTGCTTCTTGGGAAGCAACATGGCGTCTACCTCCTTCTGCAGCTACATGGCATCTCCTTGACACCGCCTACTTTCTCTCTTTATCTCTGTTAGGATTTTCCTACCTTTGCCAAAACAGCTTCATTTATTAGCCAATAAAAGCAACACATATAGAGAAGGACATCCTATATCATGCCTGGTACTTCTAAAATACTATTTGATGTGATAAAATGCTGTTCATAACATAACTAGAGGCATCTGACTTTGCCTTTTCCTTACACCTGTAAATTTTGGGCTAATATTGATATTTTAATATGATTTTTAATGTAATTAGACACTTAATAATTAGAGATACATAAAGTCTTGGGTAATCTACTTATAAATCAGGAAACTTTAGTGGAGAGGGAATCCAGGAGGAATTTTTGACTACAGTCAGTTTAAGCAACTTAACCCAGTGTCACATGTCCAGTCTAATGGGACAAGGAGAACAGGGGAGTTCTGGGAAGAGGAAATGCTCAGTCTGCAGTCATCACCCAGCTGTAGAGGAAACTAGATGAGAATACCTCACTGATAAAAAGGTACCAAGCCACATGACTAACACAGACAAGAATTATGGGTTAATTAAAGATGTAAGAGTTAATAAGCCTGAGCTAATAGACCAACCAGTTTATAATTAATATAAACCTCTGTGTGTGTGTGTGTGTGTGTGTGTGTGTGTTTTGAGACTAAACAGCTGCGAGGCCAGGTGGGACAGAAACTTCTGTCAACAAATGGTACAAATGTGGACAAATAAATCCACTTAAAACCTGAGAGAGTCTGAGAAGTAATTCTAGACACAAAAGAAAAGAGTTAAGCACGGCTTCTTGGTAGCAGCATTTTCTTGGGTGGACTCTGTTTGCTAGAGGCAAATACATCTCATTTAAGAGAGGCTTCCTAGAAAACATCATTTTGAGTGAGGCAACCCAGATACAGAAAGACAATTATCACATGTACTCACTCATAAGTGGTTTTTAAACATAAAGCAAAGAAAACCAGCTCACAAATCACAGTCCCAGAGAACCTAGACAACAATGAGGACTCTAAAAGAGACATACATAGATCTAATCTGCATGGATAGCAGAAGAGGACAAGATCTCCTGAGTTAATTGGGAGCATGGGGACCTTGGGAAGGGTTGAAGAGGAGGGGAGAAGCAGGGAGGAGTAGAGGGGAGCAGAGAAAAATGTAGAGCTCAATAAAAAAATCAATAAAAAAGAGAGAGGCTTCCTGATTCAGCTTTAGCTGCAAAAGCCTTGCAACTCTTTAAAGAGGCCACACCACCAAACACTTAAATGGTCTTGTTGAATAGCCAACAACATGCTTCTTGGTGGTAGCAGGTACCTTGAAACTCCAAAGAGTTATGGTAATAAGCATGGCTCCTCTGCCATGAAACTAGACTCTCAAAAAGCTAAGGAACTGGGTGGATCCAGCCATCAAAACCATTGCATTAATCCTAGTCATATCACTTAGCAAATTAAAGACTCGTGTGGTCAGAAAAAGAGAGATATACAATAAAGACATATTCAGATTAAAAAAAACACTAAACAGTTTACAATGTGTTTAAAATTTTAAGTAAGCTTGGGAGAGAAAGGAAAAGAATAAAGTCCAAGAAAGAAAGAAGGAAAGAAAGGAAGGAAGGAAGGAAGGAAGGAAG
>LOEQ01011566.1:8975-19039 GCA_001685075.1 Bramus lutescens
TGGGAGGAGGGGAAGAGGTGGAAATTTTTAATAAAAAAAGAAGCTACATTCCTCCTTTAAAATATGGAAGTTCTTTTGCTAGTCTTTTTACAAAGGAGAACACCTTTCCAATTGCACATAGTCACTCCTTTGAGAAGATTCTTTATCAAAAAACAATTAGCTGATTCCCAACTCTTCTTTCTTCACACAGACTCAGACACACACACACAGAGACAGAGACAGAGAGAGAGAGAGAGAGAGAGAGTCCCACACACAGACAAAGACACACTGCTGCACCTACAAGGGAAAATACCTGTAGAAATGTGTTAGTATTAGTTGTCAAAATAAATAAGGTCTAAAGATTTACCTGCTTTGTTTTTCTCAATTCCTCAATATTTTTCATTAGGAAGACAATTAGTTTTTTATATTTGAAAATAATATTGTAAATACTAATGAATTTTTCATGAAAAATACATCTTACAGAAGCACTTCCCATTCCAGACAGAGTATCATGCATTAGATACATATATATTGTATTTTCCACTTTATTTAAGAATCTTTATAGTTATACTAATAACAATTTTGAGAATAACTACTTACATTTTCAGTTTGCAGGTCTATGGTTTCCTTTGAAAGATCTTCATAGAAGAACATCATCATAGAAATTTAGCGTGTCTGCTGGTCAGCATGTGTCAATGTCTAGTGCGTTGGGTTCTGGTGCAAATCAGGACACATGGGAGGCAGTGTGTAAACAACTGCATAACGAGCTTTATTTTGTATGGCTTTTTATTTACACTAAAAAGCATTACCTCAAGTCTGAAACCCCCTTTACTCACGTACATGATCATGAGAAACTCTTGCCTCACCTTGCAAGAAACAATACCTCAATTAATAACAGTAATAAAAATGAAAGAAGTACATAGAAACAAGGTAAAATGTATAGAAAAGCAAAACACACCTTTGTAACTGGTAGAGCGTGGAGAACTGAGATCAAAGGCCACTTCCTTATCCAGAGTACAGATTTTGACAGAATGTTTGAGAAATGGGCAAAGAAAGTTTGCTTTCATCTATGCTTGGTTTGCCAAGCAACCGTTTCCCAGGTTTGCCTCATCTGTCCCAGGAGGAGGCTGCACTCTAAGCCAGTTCTGAGTCTCCACAGTTTCCTCCTTTATTTATTTATTTATTGAAGTCAAAAGGACTTTTAACCATAAAGTATGTATTGTTTTTGTGTTTGGTCAAATACAAAACTGATACGTAATCAAGAATAAAAAAAAGCATCAGAATGATCACAATAAGCATACCACCAGAGGTATGAAGAATACTTTGTAAGAATCCCTTAGGATCCAATCATGATAATTTGTTAGCAAAAAATTGTGCAATAGTAGAGTCATCCAATCAGGAAATGATTTAGCAAAAGTAAGTCCTATATCATTATGTAAGTGATCAATGAGAGATAGAGCAGAGGTGATTGCCCAAAAGATAAGCTCGAATAACCTTTCATTCATGTAGAGAATCATTATAAGCCAAATCAGTAATGCAAAAAGTGGTTGAATTCCAATCACAATGCAGGGTAATTTGTTCTTGCAAAGATAAATATTTTTCCAACCATACCATAGTTTCCTTAAGTACATCAATCTCTGTCTAAAGTTGAGTATCTATTTGAGCTCGCTGAATCCATAGTTCATGAGAATCTTTATGCCATTGCTCTACAATGTGTTTTGTCCGCAAAGATGTATGTAAAGCAATACCAGCCACAGAAACAACAATAAGGTTAAGAATTACAGCTATTACTATGCCTAATATACGCTTTGTTCTTTTCAATGTCTTATTGAAGAATGCTACAACAATATGATCTAGAGGATTTTGAGCCAAAAAATGACCCGAGTTTACAGGCAGCCAAATATGTCTACATTGCTGTAATATCATAAGTGATTGATTATGAGGACTAAACTTAACAGAGGAATGAATACATGAATACAATTGCCAATTATAACAACTAATTCCAGTAGTGAAATTGATTCTTCCAACTAAAAATGCATATGGTATGGCACAAGCAGTAACATTAGTACTTTTAAACAGGGGAAATTTTTAAGTAGAAATGGACACTGCTGTTCCAACAAATGATCCATTAAAAAGCTGAACAGGATTTAAAGCAGCTACGATCTTCCAAATATGCATCTGAATTGCAGTAGGGGCTGTGAGTAAGGCAATGCGATTATCACTGATTCCTCCATCTCCCCATGCCAGAAGACAGCTTCCAGTTATCATTTCATTATCAGCTCGATTCATCCTGGTAACACTAAGCAAATCACAAGTAGTAATATTCCATTCAGAACAAGTGTTAATAAATTGACCATATGGGCCCTAATTGATCCATTTATTTTGAATTATTTTGCCAAATTTGCCCAAACAAGTTTTCCAAATAAATGGCTGATATTTTAAACTCTAATATGTAAAATCTGGACATACAGGATATGCTAATTCATAATTTTCAATAATATTTTCCCAGGTCTTATTAATGGACCATGCTGAGAGTCTTTGAAGATGAGTACGAGATCTGCCGATTTTAATACCAGGTTGTAACCAATGTTGAAATCCCCTTGAAAACAAGGACCATTTCCAAAGCATATCGGCTCTCTTTTATCCACATAAGTAAAATTAAATGGAGTCCCATAAAAAATTGTTTATATAAGTCAAATTTTTTTCCAAGGAGGAGAGAGGATACTGGGAGTGGTATACACTAACACATCAGTATCTCCCCAAAAGTCAGGCTCAAACATTGGTGGGTTAGGGACATAAGCCCATTAACTTACAGCTGATCCCTGAACAGAAGAGACAGATAGCAAAGCACACATGGCCAAGAAAAGATGTTCAGCCATAATAGGTCTTCCGGACAGCTGGACAATAACCTGACCCTGGGCTGCAAGAGATTTCACCTGACTCCATGTTGGAAAGGGTGAAGACCTACTTCGTCAAGGTCGCTTCCAAAGAGATAATTGTGCCATGGCCAAAATTGGGATGTCTTCTTTGACCGAAGGGCCATCATGACAACGTTGCACTCCTGTCTTTAGTTTCTGCTCCTTTTCGAGCCCTGATCCAGTGGCCAGGGATCCATGATTATCACCATTACAAGTATGTAAGCAATGAGATAAATTCTGAATTCTCCTACTCATTATTCTTTGGAACTGGTTCTAAAGTGTTCATTGATTCTAACTTTCTTCATTTCTAAAATGAAGTTCAATAAATGCAGTAAGCACTTCTCTTACAAAAGCGATGCTAGAAAATATCTCTGTTGGATTTAATTAGTTGAGAAGTCTGCAAGTGGGTAATTAGTTCATTTGGCAGCTGAATTCAGAATGTTCCTCAAAAGGCAGCTTTGTTATATTGTCAAATTAAGGTGCCCAGATGAAATATTTGTAAAATGAATTCTTCTTAGGTAACTTATTTCTTCAGCAATGTAACTCCAAATGAACAGCCCATTAGATAAGATGTGTCACGTTTAGTCTGTAATTTATCCTTCAATAAAAAAAATATGAATTTTACATAAAGACCACACTTTTATTAGAAAATTTCAAATTTAAATACACAATACTCCAGATTGCATACATAGCAAAAAGGGAGCATCATCAGCATATTTAGTAAGAATGAGTTTCACCTCCTTTTTTCCGTTAGGATCAAAACGTATTTTGTTATAAATTGCTTTAAAGGTTATAGCCACTAGTGAGGTGTACTCTTAGACTTTATTGTCAAGAAAACTTAATTACATGAATGGATTTACATTATAGCATATCTATTATTCTACTGAATGTTTAACTTGGCATTCCTCAAGTTAACTATTGCCTACTCCTTGGGAACCTGAGTCTTAGTCTGTGTTGTTAAGAAAAGTGAATTACATCAGTGGATTTATATTGCAAATTATCTATTATACCACCGAAAGTTTAACTTATAGTTCAAGTCAACCATGGTCCACTAAGCAAACAAAATCATATTATCATACCTGTCAGTTGAAAAATAGCAAGTTTATTATATTTAGGAAATCATGATTTTTTTAAATTTTAGTTACTGTAGTAAAGAAATGATATGATATACCAGATTTAATTTTTATGTATGTTCCAGGTAAGGATCATATATATAAAACTTTGCTTCAGTATCCAAAATCCCAAAACTTGCTCAATCATCTGTCTGTCTGTCTTTCTGTCTGCCTATTTATATAGTTACATTTTGTTANTCTGAATTGCAGTAGGGGCTGTGAGTAAGGCAATGCGATTATCACTGATTCCTCCATCTCCCCATGCCAGAAGACAGCTTCCAGTTATCATTTCATTATCAGCTCGATTCATCCTGGTAACACTAAGCAAATCACAAGTAGTAATATTCCATTCAGAACAAGTGTTAATAAATTGACCATATGGGCCCTAATTGATCCATTTATTTTGAATTATTTTGCCAAATTTGCCCAAACAAGTTTTCCAAATAAATGGCTGATATTTTAAACTCTAATATGTAAAATCTGGACATACAGGATATGCTAATTCATAATTTTCAATAATATTTTCCCAGGTCTTATTAATGGACCATGCTGAGAGTCTTTGAAGATGAGTACGAGATCTGCCGATTTTAATACCAGGTTGTAACCAATGTTGAAATCCCCTTGAAAACAAGGACCATTTCCAAAGCATATCGGCTCTCTTTTATCCACATAAGTAAAATTAAATGGAGTCCCATAAAAAATTGTTTATATAAGTCAAATTTTTTTCCAAGGAGGAGAGAGGATACTGGGAGTGGTATACACTAACACATCAGTATCTCCCCAAAAGTCAGGCTCAAACATTGGTGGGTTAGGGACATAAGCCCATTAACTTACAGCTGATCCCTGAACAGAAGAGACAGATAGCAAAGCACACATGGCCAAGAAAAGATGTTCAGCCATAATAGGTCTTCCGGACAGCTGGACAATAACCTGACCCTGGGCTGCAAGAGATTTCACCTGACTCCATGTTGGAAAGGGTGAAGACCTACTTCGTCAAGGTCGCTTCCAAAGAGATAATTGTGCCATGGCCAAAATTGGGATGTCTTCTTTGACCGAAGGGCCATCATGACAACGTTGCACTCCTGTCTTTAGTTTCTGCTCCTTTTCGAGCCCTGATCCAGTGGCCAGGGATCCATGATTATCACCATTACAAGTATGTAAGCAATGAGATAAATTCTGAATTCTCCTACTCATTATTCTTTGGAACTGGTTCTAAAGTGTTCATTGATTCTAACTTTCTTCATTTCTAAAATGAAGTTCAATAAATGCAGTAAGCACTTCTCTTACAAAAGCGATGCTAGAAAATATCTCTGTTGGATTTAATTAGTTGAGAAGTCTGCAAGTGGGTAATTAGTTCATTTGGCAGCTGAATTCAGAATGTTCCTCAAAAGGCAGCTTTGTTATATTGTCAAATTAAGGTGCCCAGATGAAATATTTGTAAAATGAATTCTTCTTAGGTAACTTATTTCTTCAGCAATGTAACTCCAAATGAACAGCCCATTAGATAAGATGTGTCACGTTTAGTCTGTAATTTATCCTTCAATAAAAAAAATATGAATTTTACATAAAGACCACACTTTTATTAGAAAATTTCAAATTTAAATACACAATACTCCAGATTGCATACATAGCAAAAAGGGAGCATCATCAGCATATTTAGTAAGAATGAGTTTCACCTCCTTTTTTCCGTTAGGATCAAAACGTATTTTGTTATAAATTGCTTTAAAGGTTATAGCCACTAGTGAGGTGTACTCTTAGACTTTATTGTCAAGAAAACTTAATTACATGAATGGATTTACATTATAGCATATCTATTATTCTACTGAATGTTTAACTTGGCATTCCTCAAGTTAACTATTGCCTACTCCTTGGGAACCTGAGTCTTAGTCTGTGTTGTTAAGAAAAGTGAATTACATCAGTGGATTTATATTGCAAATTATCTATTATACCACCGAAAGTTTAACTTATAGTTCAAGTCAACCATGGTCCACTAAGCAAACAAAATCATATTATCATACCTGTCAGTTGAAAAATAGCAAGTTTATTATATTTAGGAAATCATGATTTTTTTAAATTTTAGTTACTGTAGTAAAGAAATGATATGATATACCAGATTTAATTTTTATGTATGTTCCAGGTAAGGATCATATATATAAAACTTTGCTTCAGTATCCAAAATCCCAAAACTTGCTCAATCATCTGTCTGTCTGTCTTTCTGTCTGCCTATTTATATAGTTACATTTTGTTATATATTAGCACAGGAGAAAAAGGAGAAACTTATATTAACATTAAAATTTAACATTGAAAATATCCTAGACTTTCTTCAGTTGGTACATAGAGAGGGACAGTCAGACTCCCAGTTCTCCATGAATGAAGCCATCATGACTGAGATGAGTGAGACTCTGTGCGTTATCATTTACTGTGATAAATTTGTTTATTTAGATACTAACCTAAGCAGGATATACAGAGTCTAAGAGGTACAAACAAGAAAATTGTGTTTTCTGTATAAAACGAAGTAAAAGAGTTACTTTCCTATGTTTTTCAAAGAATTAAATGAATCACCAGTTCAAATAATTTGAAAAGGAAGCAATAGAGTAAGAAAAATCAGATTGTTTACAGTACCTATCAACAAAACACTATTATCTAGCAGTATATATTCCCCATTCCTTACTTATTATATGTATGTCTTTATATTGTGTTATAGTTCATGGTAAGTTTTTAGGACAATATTTTCTATGTAAGTAATAATAATAGGCATGTTTAAGTTGATTTCTTTCAATGAAGATTGTTTACTTGGGAAGCTTGCTCAAGTTTGATTGATCTGTATTTTTCTGCAGTCTGTTGTCATTTTCCTTTAACATGACAACTCCAGCCCAAGGATGATGTTTATTTCAGAATGCTGTTTTCTCAGGATTTAGGTCACATACTATGTTAAGACCCTTTTATATTACTTTATTACTTCTGAATTCAACTGATTTTCTAGGAGTTTCAATCGTTGTTTTATCATTTCTTGGTGTTGAAAACTTTCTGTTTTCTCTGTTTACAAAATCCGTACTAGATTGTGAGATACTTTCATCCTAAAGGTTCAGCAGCACTTAGCAGATGATTAATGCTTGAACAGAATAAAGCATTTATTTGCTTCTATTAGTATCTAAGACTGGCAACCCAGGAATACAGAAATGCTGGAAATACAGGAGTGATGGCAGGTTAGAAGATGTGTATCCAAGAAACAAAGCACCTACTACACTCTTCTGAATCTCCAGAGGATCTAGGTTTTGAAGTAACTTGTGGTATGGCACAATAATGTAATAGAGAAATCACTAAGTGTGAAAGGAGACTATCCATCTCCTCTAAATGTTTTATTTCCTCAAATGAACATTAAATGAGAGATAAAAACAATAAAAATACACCATTTTCACATGGATTTCTGAAGTTTAAGGCAAGAAATGCAAGTTGAAGATCTAGGAAAATCATTCTGTATAAAAAGCATTTAGACAATCCCTTCTAAAACACAATGAAGGTTTTTGGTTGTTCATAGTTTTTTTTTAGTTGAAAATGAATTTTTACTCATAAAATATGTTCTCATTAGTACCGACTCCAATAACTTCTCTCAGTCCCTCCCCATCTCTTCAACACCCAATAACAGGCCGTCTTCCTATTCCTCTGTAGAAAACAATCAAACCACATAAACAAAATAAACCATTTAATATATATATATNATATACACATACATATATTTCAAGAAACACACACAGTAGTGTCTCTATTACTATGAGACTTGCATATAATGCAGGCAAGTTACCAGAGTACACTTCAGTGTTGGGAGTAGGATTAATTAGTGTTTTCCTTTCTGCCCTAGTAGTACATGGAATAGTTTTCAGAAAAATAAAATCTGGCCAGTAGAGGTAAAGGACTGGCTGTGCACTGACTCAGCTTCTCCATGTTCAATTATATATGCAAATGTTGCCTTCAGTAACAGGGTCTTTCCATCATTATTTGGAGAGCAAACTGGTAACTTGGCAATGTAATGATTTGTTTGATGATTTCCATAGAGCAACATTTGTCAACATGTCAACTATAAGTAACTCATTCCCAGAACAGGATGTTCCAATTGGTGCAAAAAAAAAAAAAGAAAAGAAAAGAAAAAAATTCTATATGGGACATTTTCTCCACAATTATTTTGTGATTCCATCAAGATTTTTTTAGATGTATATATTTTAAGAAGCTTCTAAGAAGTAGTTTCCATTTGACCCCTCAAATGACCTTTACTGTTCCCATTTACTCCCTGTATTCTCTCATGTGTCCCTTTCTTCTATTTCTGGTTTAGTTCTCCCTTCTTATACCATTCCTATCTTGCTATATATTATTTCCCTTTCATTGAAATGACCTCCCTTTTCTCTTAGTCTTTTATGTATAATTGTGAAATTCACAGGAAATTTGATGGAGCAAAGAAAACATCATTTTGAGTGAAGTATAGACTAGAGCAAGAAATGCCAAATATTATATGTATTATCTTTTAAGTGGGTGCTATATTGTAATGCTTTTATAGGTATTTTATGATTGTTTTAACCACAAAGTTTTCAAAAGGACTAGAATGAATGTAAAAGCTGGGAGATAAAGAGAAGGATTGTGGTATGACTCTCTGACAAGACACAGCACTTCCAACATCAAATTGAAAGCAACTGTGGATACATACACATGTCTATGCAGGAAGTGGATCATCAACAGTCAGTCATAAATGCATTATGGACCCAGAGAATACTATTTCTCACTGATGGACTATTAACTACTGATATATTCAAGGAGATGTGAGACTTTTGCATTCATTTGTGAAGCCACTGATAACCTCACTAGTCTCCAGTTGGCACTAACCCAATTTTCACCAGATGACCCTATTTTAAATAGGTCATTAAACAGAACTACAGATTATAAATTGACTAAGAATGGTATCATGGGCTCTTGAGGTGGTCAAAGAGACACCATGTAACTGTCAAAGGAAAAGAGCATGCAGGAACCTTAGGAATCTTATGGGTAGGCCACAACCTCATGACAATACAGAGCTAGATATAAATGGGTTAATTTATGATGTAAGAGCTAGCTAGAAACTTGCTACAGTCATTGGCCGAACAATATTGTAATTAATGCAGTTTCTGTGTGATTATTTGGATCTGTATGGCCAGGAAATGAATGAACATTCTCCGTTTACAAATACCACCGATGGTAGCCCTCTTACCTATGTGTATTTTACATTTGGTACAACAAGAAGAAGAAGAAAAAAAACAACTTAAGGACAAAAAAAAAGATGGCTTCTAGACTCAAAAAAATGGGAGCCAAACATAGCTTGGTAGTTGCATTTCTTTCAGATAAGCTCTGTAAGCTGGTGACTTGCAGAGGTACAGCTTCTTAATGAGTTGGCTTCCTGGTTCATGCTGGCAGAATAAAATGGCTCTGCCTCTTTCCAGAGGTTTTGCTACAGAGCAGTAATGTAATCTGAGAGTAGCAGGCTACAGATTGCCTAATGTCAACATAGACCCATTGCATCCATGGAGTTTGGGCAGTGAGCATGGCTTACAGAATTGGTGAACAAACCTCTGTCATGTTGAATAGGGAAGAACTAGCAGGCAGAGCCATAGAGTTGGTCCTAGTCATGACTGTTTAGCCTTAACAAAAGTGCTCCTAGTCAGAA
Source organism: Bramus lutescens (assembly GCA_001685075.1). Lineage (NCBI taxonomy): Eukaryota > Metazoa > Chordata > Mammalia > Rodentia > Cricetidae > Bramus > Bramus lutescens. Next base: position 18,671 of record LOEQ01011566.1, read on the forward strand.
TATGATTACAGATACACATTAAACACAGATCTAGACAGAAATAAACATCTGAATGGGTTATGATTTGTTAAGAAATGTACATAGGTTTGGGAGAGAGAGGAAAAAGATTATAGACAATTATAAAAAGTAAAGTCTTTAAAGAGACAGTAAAAGTAATAGAATGCAGTTATAGATTAAAGGAGTAAAGAAAAATAAGCCACATAAATATGGAATATACATAGAAAATCTGGATTATGTATATTATTATCTCTCCAATGTGGTCAACTAACTCCACATAAAACCCAAGAGGGCTTGAAGAAGAAATTCTAGACAAAGATATATAGATATAGATTAGATAGATAGATAGATAGATAGATAGATAGATAGATA